>JAECUM010018248.1:0-16001 GCA_016617855.1 Megalonaias nervosa
TGTGTGTGTGTGTGTGTGTGTGTGTAAACCAATGACTACAAACAGCGTCATACCAACATATATTTAATTGGTATTTATCTGGTGTACATGAAGTAAATATCAGGAACGTTGCTTTCGGTTCGTGAAAGATCTATCCCAAAGTGTGTAGTTGGTCGAGCAGGTTATTATGAACACATTCTGCATTGCATCCCCCGCAGTAATTTGCTCTGTAAATATAGTAGTAGTAGTAGTAGTAGTAGTAGTAGTAGTAGTAATAATAATAATAATAATAATAATAATAATGAGGACTTTGTATAGCGCCTAATCTTTAGAAGCTCTAAGCGCTTTACAACATTTGACAACACTTAAAAAACATATATAATGATATGATTACAAAATTAAAAACAAACACCACGAAATTAGAAACAGAAAACATGCTGTAAATATTTAAGGTAAGGATACATTATTAGGTCTTTAAGTCTGTTCTTGCAGTTGAAATAGGTGAGTTTTAAGAGCGCTCTTGAATGAGATCACTGTGTCTTTGTGTCTAAGTGCAGTGGGCAATTCGTTCCACGTTGCTGGGCCTTGGTATGCAAAAGAGCGTTGTCCATATGATTTCATCTTCATAGTGGGAATAATGAGAATACGAGTGTCAGAAGAGGAGCGTAAGTATCTTGCAGGTGTGTACACATGGGTGAGGTCAGATAGGTATGTTGGACTGGAGCCCGTCAGTGAAACGTAGCACAGAGAACAAATTTTGTGTTTAATTCTGGATCGTATGGATAGCCAGTGTAGGGTACAGAGCAGGGGGGAGGCGTGCTCTGATCGTGGTACTCTAAGGATGATCCGAGAAGCTGTGTTTTGAACTTTTTGAAGTTTCTGGAGCAGATATTGAGACGAACCAGACAGAATTGAGTTACAATAGTCCAGTCTTGAAAGTACTAAGGAACACACAAGTGTTTTAGTGGCATCAACTGAAAGATACTTGCGAATGGAGCTGATTCGTCTCAGCTCAAGATATGCAGACTTGCATATGTTCATGACATGTTGGTGCAATGAGAGAGTGCTGTCAAGAGTAACACCGAGGTTTCGTACTGACTGTGTGAATTTAATGTTGGTGTTGCTGATATTTATTGTCTGAGGGAAATGATGTGAATGAGAAAGTCTGTAGTAGGCTGTTTTTGGTTATTGTAGAAACATAATGCCATAACAAGAGGAGGAATTTGTAGAAACAGTGTTATGGTCAATAGTTTAGTTTAGAAAGGGTGAATAATAATAATAATAATAATAATAAAATAATAATAATAATAATAATAATAATAATAATAATAATAATAATAATAATAATAATAAAATTAATAATAATAATAATTCCTAAGAAGACATTTTGTGCCATATCTTGCATTTTAAAGAAGAGATATCATCATCAACTTATTATCTTTAGCTAACGACGAGAATCTCTGCATCTTTATGTTAACTGACGCGTGACCTGTTGAGTCATTTCGATTAGATTACTGATGGAAAGTTGCCCCAATAGTGTTCTGTTTGTTTCTTTCACTGGATTTACGTTATTCACTCATTCATACACTCAGGTCAACTGACGATCAAATGGCATTTGTAACTGTAAAAAGCTTGAAAAGCTTCATGTTTGTATTCCTATTCTTCTGCATTACTCAAGGCTATATCTATGCAGATAATCCTTATCCAGGTGGGGAAAATTGACTAAAAGACTAATTACCAAATTACATTTACGTCAGTATGCACCAGAAGTTATATTATTTTGCACCCGTGCAAAGAAACACCCTAAGATCAAGTAATATTACAATAGGCCTATATAACATTACAATAGACCCATATAAAATGCAAATAGGCCTATATAATATTGTAATAAACTTCTAGTTCCAGAATGTTCACAAAAGTTATAATCTATCATCAGTTTCAAAAGTAGACAAAGTTCCGTCCATTCTGGTGTCTGTAATATGTGACCGCCCACATTAAAAGTACAAAAGGTTCCTTCCATAACGGGATTTTGTAATAATAGACTGTAAGATCAAAAGTAGTATATGTTCCATCAATACGTGGATTCTGTAACGTGCTACCGCTAATATTAAAAGTAGAAAAAACGTCCCTTCCATGCTACCATCATTTGTGATATACATGTTGTGTAGATTCACAGCCAGTTTTTAATCTATCGTGATTGCATTATGCATTCCTGCTTTCTTGTAGTTGTGTGTGTGTGTGTGTGTGTGTGTGTGTGTGTGTGTGTGTGTGTGTGAAAGAGTGAGAGAATACTATCAATGTTTTTAAACTATCGTGATTGCCTTATGCATTCCTGCTTTCTTGTAGGTGTGTGTGTGTAAGAGAGAGAGAGAGAGAGAGAGAGAGAGAGAGAGAGAGAGAGAGAGAGAGAGAGAGAGAGAGAGAGAGAGAGAGAGAGAGAGAGAGAATACCTGCATGTGGTCCCGGCGGGACATGTTGTCACCATGCAGGGGTCCACGAAACAGTTTACTTGCAGACATTGTCCCAGTCCACCTAATAAAGCTGCAATAATAATAATAATAATAATAATAATAATGATGATGTGAGAAATGGTGATCTCTCTCTCTCTCTCTCTCTCTCTCTCTCTCTCTCTCTCTCTCTCTCACACACACACACACACACACACACACACACACACACACACGCACACACCCCTCTTCGGGTCATCACCCGTAACTTTTTGTGGTCTGCACGCCTTCCCACTGTGTAGTACAGGTATGGAGCTATTTTTTCACCTTTTTTTCCTATCGAAGCTCGCTCTTTCTATGCAGCCGAATCTCTCTCTGGTTCCGTGTCTCTCAAATTATTCCTGAACCGCGTCCCTTGGAACCATTCATTTAACACGAAAAATTACTTGTTAATTTCCTCGGAGTCCCTCAGACTTCATTTCGGCAGATAAACGTGGACTGCCGAGTTTCGCAAGGGAAATTACTTAAAACATTGAATTTCTGTTGCTCCCCTCTCGTTTTGCTGAGCCAATAAGGATTAACTTTCTCTAACCGCTAAATATTTAACACGCCCATCAAAGCAAGAATAGTTCTCTCTATTCCGTATATTAAAACTATTCCTGGAAAATTTAATTTATGAAACTTATTTCAAATGGCAAAAAAATTCGCTGGATTGTCTTTACTTTGTCTTATTCCTCTACTTGACCCTACATTACCATCTCTGTCGAACCGTTATCCTAGCGGGTCCTAGTTAAAACCCAATCTTGCCCTCAAACAGAGCACATTCCATCCTTTGCAGGCATCAATTTATTGCCAGCCTAGCCTATACGTAAATCTTAATGGTTACGTGTCACGCTGACCATGATGAAACATCTGCAAAAATTTTGTACCATTACAAATAATAATATTAACGATAACTAAAGAATATACCAAGAATAAAAGCACCAACAGTAATGACAAGAAGAAAAGATAACGTTAAAGTCAACGATAAGCATGAAAAACCCGATTCATATATAAAGGAAGAACTATAAGAAACTATGAGAAGCACAAAGCTAGACATAATACAAGTCCAATAAAGAAGAACTGAAAGTCATACATGATGTATACAAGAATACAATCCCTGATGTACGATATAAAGGAAGCCCCCAAACAACGACAAAAAAGATGGCCAAAACAAACAAAAGAAAAGAAAAAGAAACAAAATAGAAAAGCACACTTTTATATGAAGGAAATATGCACTAAACTCATAGGTCTATGACAGAAATACTCAATGTAAATTGTAAGGGTGCAAATTTCTGTCGATCTTTGAAGAGCACATTAATTTGGGCAGGTGAACGATTAATTAGATTTATGGGGACCGGCGCGTGTTTAAAACACCATAATGCACAGATTGTTAATGGTTGTGTCGCGGGAGTAAACGATTCTTAATTAAACATTCGTTTATTTAACTGTCAGACAGACTGGAAGGAATAGGGTTAACTTTCGATCTTGTATCGGAATTGTCAGATGTGAGATTTTCCAGAATTAGTTATTTGGGAATTTAGAGGTCACGCAGACTACAATTTGGCGCCTAGTTGTAAAAGGCGGGAGATATATTTAATCCGGATTGGTTACGCTAAATAAGGGGCGTGATTCCCACACGAAAAATTCTTGGTTTTAATATGTCCCATTTCAAAATTTTTAGTCAGTCTACACTTTTGTGCAAGAGAAAACAAATGTAGGAGACTCCGAGTTTGAATTTAGAAGAAATTCACTCGTAAAATAATTATCCAAGGGATCGGATGTCTGGAAAGTCAACGGACACGATTTTGGCGGTAGAAGCGAGCGAAGCTTGGAAGCACAAGGTATTTTGCGCCAGTCTCATGTAATTAGTTGATACCAATATAACGATTTGTTTGATTTATTTGCTTATATTTCCATGAATTTATTTCTTTAAATTCGTAGATCAATTTTCTTGATATGAATACAACTGTGTGAGTTCATCTATATGAATCCGTACAATGATATTCTTTATATAAATTTGACGAATTGTTTGAATGTGTCGTCTTGATTGTGATAGGAAAATATGTATCTAAGAATTTCATGATTTACTTTAGTTGATATGAGTTACGAAAATCCGTGTGAATTCACCGACCTTAGATGATTTCACGTATGATAAAGACTTCAGTACGTATTGACTGAAATTAACGTTGTTAAACCATGAAGTGAGATTTCATATATGCTAAAGACTTGAATGTGTGTATTTGCTAGAAATAACGTAGTTAAGCCATGTAATGAATTTCATTCATTCATTTGTGTAATTGAGACGAGACCGGAACTGATGTCTCGGGGGATGATAATGCGAGTCAGGTTGAAATAGCCATTAGGAAGTACATTAATCTTATGAAACAAGGTTTGTTTATGGTCTGCCATGTTAACTTGACCAGATAGCCTTTGGTATCTGTTGAATTCCGATAGAACGATATCTAACATAACGAGAGAGGAAGTAATGATCTATTCCCAGTAGGATATCTGACAGAAGATTTAGGTTGCTTCTTTTTTATTTTTGGAAGGTGAAATAGCTCCACGGGACGTATCCACGTACCTACCTATCGAAGTATCTACATATCACGTACTTACATATCCACCTACCCACAAAAAGTTCGAGGGCCGAAAGAGGCGAGACTATCGAGAGTTTGGAGAAGTGAAAAGAAAAGTGGAAAGGACAAAGAATAACAGTCACAGTGAAGTTGGAATGAACCGGAAATAATCAGGTTATGAAGTTGTACAAGGCAATGACTTCGATTGTTCACTCGATTATGTGATGAACTAATTTTATCATCTAAAACAGATCGGCTATTTATATAAGGATATTTGTGTTTTGAAATTCGGTGAATGATTATTTCAAAAAGAAGTGTATCTTCCTAATGTAATGCATTATGACGGTTGTTTATGTAATTGATTAAATTGCTATTTCATGTACGGGGGCTCGTGTCATTCTGTTTTATATATCTGCTCAGATCTCTATCTATCCCACCTATAAGTTTCACACTTTATATTGATATTTACTCGATCCGGGCAATAACACCGAAGGCGATCACCCTCTAGATAACGATAACCAATTTCCACTACAACCCGCCCCCAACAAAGTGGGGGCTACGTAACATAAATCATGTACCGTCCTCTAACTAAATTCATCAATATCAAAGAATCAAATATCCTGGTGCAATAGTGCGAAACAGATAGCCTGATGTATAAATGCATTTTGTAGTGGTATGTAACCATGCTGGTAATAAAAATATACATCAAGTCAAAGAGCGAGAATGCAAGTGAAATATTGCATAAAGTATAGACTCAAACTAAATGAAACACTTTTCTCTTCTCTCACGCTTATAAATTGATAAAAAAAAAATGTCAATGTCTGTACTAAGTATGAACCTGCAGGAAATTATGTTGAAGGATGCATAGCCTACTTCGCAAGTATCGTATATATTCCAAAAAATGGAATAACCAGCTTCGCGTGTATATTACATAATACAAAAATAACGCATAGCCAGCTAAACAAGAAAAGTTGGATATTACAACCACAATTTGCTTTTTGTGGGTGTTAAAATAACTGATAAATGTGAATGCAGACATGAAATCACAAGACCATACATGCAACAGTGTCAACCTGATCTACAAACAATCAAGAGTGTATGGCATAACTTGCTAAAGCAATATCGGTCGCTATATATACTTTTCTACATATACTATATATACAAATCTACAATTCATATAACAGTGTTCATATCGTCCCTAATTTTAGCTGCTTTCGTTAATAATGAGAATACCGGCCTTATAAATTATTCTGTTTATTTATGTAGACACTGTAAAATCCATGTCGGACTGAAGAAGGACGTGCATGGAACAAGAACAATCTATTTGCAGGAGATTATTGTTAGTTTCCTCTTAATGCATGGATTTTGTTGTACAACTACTGCTTTCTACGTTTTCACAACTCCACCCCACTTCCATCCCCCCTATGCAAGTGCAGAAGGCTGACAGGGGTTTGAGAGTATCTATTACTTTTTATTGTCGTGTACACTGAAATTTTAATTCGTGAGAGCGGTATCTATTTGTCTTGAATTCAGGTGCGAAAGACAGTACAATATTGTCGGGGAAACAATTCATCTATATCTTTCAGTCTTACATGCCTGGTACACCAGTCTGCTAATACAGTGCACATGTCTTCGTTCATGTGAGAAAGACAGTCTAATAAGAAAGTACTCTTACACTAAAAAATACAAACAGCCTTACGATACGCGTATGTAAAAAAATAGTCTAATAAAGAGTCAGCAACAGGAAACAAGTACACCACCGTGGAAGCGCAGGTTCAGACGGAAATTCAATGAAAGATGAGGCTAGACCTTTCTGAAATGGTAAGGAAACATCCAACCTGTAGAACAGTATATCTAAACCTTAAGAAATATACCGTAAGAAATTTAAGTCTCAAGATTCTATGCTGCTCATACTGATATGACACGGATTACAGCCAGATGAATAAAGACGTTCTAGAAGTAATTACAAATAAAATAAACTTAGTCGAGATTCAGCGATTTGAAGACAGAATGAAACAGAAACGTCAAAGCAAAGAGTTTAACAAAAGTCAACATATGTATGGAGAGAACTCTGCGACAAAAGAAAGAGCAACTGACCTTCACGGTCTCAGGCAGGACCAGCCTCTGCCTTGTTTGCCATGACAGAAGCATATCAACAATGAGGTTAAAGGTGTAAAGGCAGCAAGGGAAAGTTTAAATTAACTTCCCTATGATAACTCCGAAAATAACAGGACTTCTATTAGACATAGAAACTGAAAGGATAAAATATAACTTTTTAGTTAAAAATGAATAAAAAAAGAATGTTTATTTTTTTTAAAAAGGAAGTGTATGTTTGAGGAAATTCTCCACTTGTCCTCAATAACAAAACAAAGTTTCATTGTGGGTACATTCAAAATGTTATGACTGCATTTCAATTCCTGTTGCCTTCATGAATGTTGGTTGTTTCCAACCAAACATAAATATTCAACAAACTCAACTTGAAGAACAATTTTAGTTGTTTTGTGAAATTCCGGCGAAGTCTTTTACAAAAACTGCTTTCTTGTTGATATAAATTACAATTCGGAATGTTCTAAAATAATTAGCTAATGGAAACAACAATATCTCAAGACAAATAATGAACAATATTAACTAAATGCGCACAAAAGACAAAAGAGATAATAATAATAATAATAATAATAATAATAATAATAATAATAATAATAATAATAACTCGGATCAATATTGACATGATAAATTTCTCTGCACGTGGGGAATAACGATTGCGCATTTTTACTGCATAATCTGTACAAGTGTATGTGCAGTATTTATTTATGTTTGTTTTGAACTGGACATTCTTGCCACATAAGGAAATTATTTTTTTTTATATAAACAAAGCATATGCTTACCTCTCGGTGCAGCTTCCACATCGTGTTTAAGGACTGAAGAAAGAAAAAATAGACTGGTTATATCGTATTTTTTTCGCTATAAATAAAATAATTTGCAGACTTTAGACCCATATCTTTGTCAAAGAAAATTGCAAAGCAGAAACAATAAACACAACAGAAAACATTACATGTGCAATACTTTGCAAAACTGTATGTCTAATGGAAGTATTGTTTGAAACTGTCAGATGTCTCACCTAAAATGGCAACCTAGTTGGATTGACCTGGAACAGGATGGGCATTAGCGCCACCTACTTCTTAATATAAAGTGGAATATCCGTAGATTATATCACTGGCACTTTAATCAACTGGATATTAGATAACAATCACTTTATAACCTGTGTTAAACAATGTGTTCTTTTCTGGTCTTCTCTGACAATACCAGAACTATGCCACCGGGATAGCAGTTGTGTACAGGATTAGTACAGTAATTAGTACGGGTCCTTACATAAGGTTCTATATGGCTCTATGTAATTAAGGTTTAGATAGAGCCGTATCGGACTGTATTAGGTCTCGTGTAACGTCTTTCAAAAGTATCCTTTTGCAATTAGTAGAGCCGTACAGGACTGTATAAAGTCCCTTATGATGTCTTTCACAAAGTAACCTTTTGCAATGGCATGGTATTGACTGTTTAATATGTAGCACTCACTTTATCAATAAAGACTAGATAACTAGGTTCATTTGGACTTTTGACATTATTTGTTTGATCATTCGCCAATTCGACAACCTAGCGATACGATAATGGTTGCTGAGGGATATTTGCCGAAATCATTGTTAAAAAACAACCTTCAGTTACCAGACATATCCTAAATATCGCCGGTCTTAAATGTAAAAATAAGTACTTTGACCTCTGGGTTATATCCATAAAAGGTACCGGTAGGCACTTTTAGGCTTAACAATTTGGGCAAAGTTTATTTGTTTCTTTTTTTTTATTACATATATTTCAAAGACAGCTGACCGGATTCAATTCTTGTTTGGCATACTAAAACATCACACACGTTTATTTCTCTGTAATGCTCCTGGATCCTAACTCAGTTATATCCGTAGATGGGTCGATGCAGTTAAGAAGTAAAACACTTTTTGTTTATAAACTTTCTAATTTTGCAACACTTGTATTTACATAATACCTCACACAATTTACTTCATGTTTAAAATTTAAAATGATCACATACTCCAATTAGCGTAGCAAGCAATTCTGCCTCCTCCCCACCCCCTGTCTGCACAACTTAATTATGGGGCCCCCTCCAAATAAAAAAAAAAAGAAATTGTTTGAAGTGAATTTTGGTCCCCCTCTTGACATAGCCCCCCTCCCCTTCAGGCGGTTGCTACGCCACTGCATACTCCCCTTTCTTCATGTTTACATCTGACACTTGATCTTGGCCTTCAATAAAACTATAGCTTCAAGAAGTATGACACTTTCCGGGTAAATATCTTTTATCACTTTAATTTCCAAAATAAAAGATCAACAATTATTTTTCAAATTTGAAATATATCATCATCATATTGCCTTATCTTCCCATCCTTTAGTTTAGGTCATTGGGGTCAAGAAGGATGTTTTCGTTGTATTTTAATAACCCAATGCCCAATTTATCTCATATCATCAGATCTTCCCTATACCATTTCTGTTCTTATCATACACTGCTATAACAAACTGTAACTATTTCTGTTCCTTGGAAGACCAATGGGTCAAATCTTGTGTCCTTTGATTTATGTAAAGATGGCATCGGGAGGATAACATCATTTCCATGTTTGCATTTGCTTAAAAACTGTCATTGTTTCAATATTATAAAGCGTGACGAAGTTTCAAACTTTAAATAGAATTTTAATCAGCTTACAACATTTGCGCAAGTTAACATTCATGTTTTGGAGTTAGCCTCAGCGAATTATGTAAAACTGTAAACCAAGATATCGGCATTTTTTCCTCAAACTTTATAGTATTTTTTGACCATTGTCAGGAATTTTCTCGTGGAATTTCGTGACGCATGGTAACTTCCCTGTAGTGTCTAAAATATAGATTTACATTTGATATCCCTAAATGTCAGCAAAATGCTGCTGCCATTTGGTTTCGTTGTGTTCCCTTCATATATCGGTATACAGTAACGATAAGAACTGGTTGATGGGGAAAATAGTCATGATTGTGACAAGAAAATTGAGAAACAATGTTGGTAAAATGAGTATGTCTTCTGTGTATAAACTAATATAGAATGTTTTGATACAAACCTGTTGGTTTTATTTTATTTTTAAAATATCCATTTATAGTATATTTATAGAGGTTATATCATTGGCAACAGACCAGTATGCCAGGTAGGCCTGATCGTATTTACATAACATAACATACAGATAGATATGTACAGCACACATAATAACAATTACAATAACATATTTACAAATTCCATTTAGATGCCATATAACTATGTACACCTATCTAAATTAATACGTTTGTTATTGTTGTTCGTCCTTCGAGTTCGAAGATGACCATGGCCAATAATTGTTTTGGTTTCTGTGAGTACGTGAGTGGCTGTTAAGCAAATTTGCGCTCTATACGGTCTGTGGCACATTTGACGGGAGATGTCGCTGCTTTTTATTTGAACAACGGAGGACGTGCTGCGGTTCCAATATTTCCGCTGCTCGTGCTTTTGCACTGCCTCTGCAATTCTTCTCGTTCAAATACGGTTATCTCCAGTATGGACGAGATTACGTCAAGTGAAGCGATAATGAGTAAAATACTCCTAAGTCTTATGGCCAATGTTGAAGGTTTTAGGGATGACCTGAGTGAATAATTGAAGCTTTTCTTCTGACCACCATGAGACCGTTTTCCCTCTTTCAACACGCGTAGGAAATCTTCTCTGAAAGTCGTTCTTCTAACATCCCGGTGACGTGGCCACTTCATCAGCGAAGTGTGCATGCTTGGAATGCCTTTCTGAATGAAAACCTCAGCGTTTGGGACCCAGTTCTGCCATCTTGTCCTCATCAGTTTCTTCCGGCAGCCCATGTGAAAATTATACACTTACAAACATACAGTACACGCATAACTAGGCACACAAGGCACGCGGTGCAAAACGTGGTCCGGAGCATTGAAATAAAACACTTATAATCATGACAAATACGTGCATACTAGCTGAAAATTTAACATGCAAACTATTGGTAGGAATTGGAATATTTTGTATGTACAGGGGCGTTATCTTAACGATTTCAGCATACATCAGTGTCCCTCAGTAACGACTTAACAGAAATCATCGGTGAATACAAAGAAACTGAAAGTCTGTCAGAGGAAGAAAATATATTCCACAGACTGGTCTCCGAATACGAAAATGAACTTGCAATTAAAGCTGTACCGTTCACAATATGTTTGTACCGATCATATTATGGTTGTGCTGACCATAATATGGTTACCAACTGACCACCATCACATTTATTCTAGCAAACTGTTTCATGGAAAAATGTATGTGTGTATGTATTTATGGATGTATGTATGGATGTATGGATGGATGGATGGATGCATTGCATGCATGCATGGATGGATGGATGCATGCATGGATAGATGCATGCATGGATACATGCATGAATGGATGACTTACAAATACTCACCAATCCCCGAAAAAAGAACTAGAAGACAAGCAAGTGTGCTTTTCATTTCTCCGGTAAGTTACTACTCCGCCTATGCAGTGGAATATTTGGGAAAGATTTGTGATTTGTATGCTACAGAACAGAGAAGAACGTATTTATATCGGACCACCTGCTTCTTATCTCATGCGCATTACCGTACAGTTTAAGATGGGCAGCACCAGAACTGCTTATTATACACACCATTGGTAAGGTAATGAATATAACGGCCTGTCAAAGGTAGGAGTTGAGAAATCTTAAGGAAAATAAACCCAGGCATGTTTGCACAACAAATGTATAAGCTCATGTAAATGTATCGGTGTCTGCGTTAAATTAAGGTAATTTATGTAGATAGTGCGAGAACACACAGTGTGTGTGTGTATATATATATATGTGTGTGTGTGTGTGTGTGTGTGTGTGTGTGTGATTTAGATTTTTAACATAGCTTTAACAATTTTAGTCATATCACTACGATGCTGCAGACATGTAGCATCATGTCCCACTAAGTCACATTATCCTGACACCAGGCCGACCAATCCAAACACTAACTTCTTAATGCTGAGCGCCAAGCGAGGCAGCTGCTAGTACTATTTCTATAAGTCTTTGATATGACTCGGCCTTAGTTCGAACCCGCGACCTCCAGCATCCGAGGCGGACGCTCAAACCACTTAGGCCACCGGAGCGGACAGACTGTTTATCTTTAATCATTCTCTGTGTAGCAGGAAAATTCTCAGTTGAATAATTAACCATACCGATTTATGGCTGTAATATTTCTTGTTTATGCGCAAGGAAAAGTCGAAGATATATCTTTGTGGCTTTTTCTCAAATACGATGATAGTCTATGATATTTTATGATATGGGAACTTACTGATGTCCAAATAGTACAGGTTAAACTATTCCAGGAAAGGCATTATAAAGTGATACATAAAAAAATCTAAGACGAGACCCCTGTTTCCAATAGGTAAAACTAAATTCGTTTCCTCTGGCTGTGTCGTTCAGCTTGACCAGAAATGGTTAAACTGCTATCATCGAATTTCTGACAATGAATCATGGTAAACCTTTCGAATATTTAAAAACAACATATTTGTGTTTGTATTATTTTTTGTTGTTGTATTGTTTGAGGAACTGAAGGATTTTCCACACGATCAAAATGAAAGACCTAATGGGGGTAAAATCCAAAATGAGCCAGCTAAAGGTTTCTGATTGGTTCAATACCAATTATCGGCAGTTCAGTAGTTACTTGATAATCATATATATCGACAAGTCAAAATACCAGTAAATCACCGTCTTTGTCAAACTTTGTCTTTGAATGCCTATTACTGGAATATGCTCCATCTATTGCAGCTAACTCTATTTGATAATATAAGGTTCCATTGGCGTCCAAATACTTGGCATTAAAATGACATGTGACTGGGGTCAGTTGAATACACCTGATCATTAAGGTTAGTAGCAATGTATTATTAGACCAAAAATGGGCTTTTCAGATCGAAGGTTGACGCTATGGATCCTTTGGACGCTATTGTTGTACTGTAAATTGACTCTTCGGAATCCTCAGTCATTATCGTTAAGTATAATAACTGTCGACAAGATTGTAAGTCTATTTTCATGACGTCATAAAACATGACATCATGACCATTCAGTGAAATACCTGTAGACTAAAAAACAGAGGATCTCAAATGGATAATGTATGTATGTATGTATGTATGTATGTATGTATGTATGTATGTATGTATGTATGTAACTCGCATGCTAATATATGTGTGTAAGTGAAAATAGTCATGTTTGATGTTAAGTTTACTCTAAAGTGAGTTCTACAGAAAGCTGAATTCTTGTTGAGGTGAAAATGCAGATAAAATTAGTCTTATTTCTAGCCTGCATGACCGTACAAGAGTATGCAACTTGACAGAGGTACACAGAAGCACCATTTCTGACTAAAATAATTAAAATATTAATTGTAGCACGTGTCGTGGTCTTGGCTTGGTAGATGGTGCATATATACCTTTTCTTACGAGACTTTAGATTGCGACATGATATTTTTTGACGTGCCGCCAATTCCGGCTGAATGTTTCTCGTCCAAGACGTACGTGACATTATCAAGGTCACTGTTTCATAAATATGAGTCATATTTTGCTCCTATCTTACACTGCTTGCATGAAAGTGTACAAATGTGTAAATTTTAGTGACAATTCAGCCATAATGTGATCGATTCTTGACTTGGATGTGTGTCACGTGACGTACAAGGTTCAGTTTTTCTTTACTGCATTGGGTGTATAACAACACCTTCGTGTCTCTTCCCTTAAGTAAGACTGTGGGGCGACTCTTAGGTCGTTAGGATCTAGTTTCGTCAAAATGTCAGTCACAGCTCTCAAGCAGTCCAATTCCTCTTTTCCACTTAGTATGCCACATGAATTCTACACGTTATTGGTTTAACATTATAACACGCGATTCCTGCAATCTCCATCAAATGTGAATTTTAAAAAAAAAATTATTTTCACATTCGAAATACGGATTCATGCAAGACGATGTGGATTTACGGCATAGAATTATCTATATACTGTCCTTGTGTTGACAATTTTTCGGTAGGTGTGGGTGTGGTTTGACTTGTAGAAGGTTCAAAGCATGCCTTCAAAGTTTATTTGGATATAACATCGTGACAACGAGTCCAAGTCGCCGTGTTTTATCTATTCCAAACTAGCCGTGTCCTATTTACGACTCATTGTATCCGTAAAGCTGTTATCTAGTTGTACCAGTTAAAGTGTCAATGTGGAAGTATCGCTGCCACTCACACCACCTGAATGACTATTTTATTCTTCCTATTTTATATAAAAAATGCAGTCTAATTGTTGAAATCAGATGACAAGGTAAATGTAAGAGAGGTTTGTATTAAAACGTCTGGCAATGTCATTAATTTATTCATTCAATTAGTCCAAATGAAAAAGTACAAGATCTTAACTAATGCTGATAATTATATTCACTTTAATATCTCAAGTTTTTGGCGACTTGACAGTTTAAGGTTTATATTATCAATAATCGTAAACCAGTTTAAAATAGAGACAACTGTATATTTGAAATACTTTCAATTCTCTCTGGAATAAGACAAAATGTTACAAATGTCGTTGGCATGGGTAAATGGTGAACATTTATTTAAGAAAATGTTAGTACTGTGGAAGTCTATGGAAATTTTGGATCTGGGAACTTACCAGTATTTATTGCCAAATGCTGTGGTTTGAAGTAACGCCATTATAAAAATGATCAACGAAAAAGAAAATAAACATGGCCGGCTTTTTTATTCATCCTTTGACATTTGTAAAATTTTAAATTATAATTAATTGAATGAACGTTTATGTTGATATTCATTTAGTTTTTCATCGAATAATTGTACCCTGAAAGACCAATTAGAGCATGAATCGTAAAAAGCTAACTGTATCAAATAATTTATTTACTGGTTCATTATTTCGTTATCGAGATTTGGAGTTTTTAGATAATTTTTTAAAACTTCATTCTAGTTTGTTTTGCTATATAGTAACTGTCAATGAATATAATTGAGACAAACTTTACACAATTTCTTTAAGTGAACCATCAATAAATCTCGTCCAAGCAGTAAGAATATTTCTACAACAGTAATCGGAACGATACTAACAATTAATGCCTAACAATCTTGGAGTCGATATGTTTTTGTTTTTTGTTTTTTTTAACTCGTGAAGGAGCGAAGTATATTAATTTTGTAAGTTATTTCATTAATAGTTGACCAGCGCAGAAATAAAGTGTTAGATATGTATTTTTGCAACAAAAGAAAAGGACCAATATCGTGGAATGTATATTTATTTGCAAATCATTGTGGTGCCAATCTATGTTGCATTTATAAATTTCAACAAATCTTGATACTAAATAATAATAATAATAATAATAATAATAATAATAATAATAATAATAATGAGGACTTTGTATAGCGCCTAATCTTTAGAAGCTCTAAGCGCTTTACAACATTTGACAACACTTAAAAAACATATATAATGATATAATTGCAAAATTAAAAACAAACACCACGAAAGTAGAAACAGAAAATATGCTGTAAATATTTAAGGCAAAGATACATTATTAGGTCTTTAAGTCTGTTCTTGCAGTTGAAATAGGTGAGTTTTAAGAGCGCTCTTGAATGAGATCACTGTGTCTTTGTGTCTAAGTGCAGTGGGCAATTCGTTCCACGTTGCTGGGCCTGGTATGCAAAAGAGCGTTGTCCATATGATTTCATCTTCGTAGTGGGAATAATGAGAATACGAGTGTCAGAAGAGGAGCGTAAGCATCTTGCAGGTGTGTACACATGGGTGAGGTCAGATAGGTATGTTGGACTGGAGGCCGTCAGTGAAACGTAGCACAGAGAACAAATTTTGTGTTTAATTCTGGATCGTATGGATAGCCAGTGTAGGGTACAG
>JAECUM010018249.1:0-38353 GCA_016617855.1 Megalonaias nervosa
ATATATATATATATATGTATATATATATAGACGAAAGATATCAACATCAAACTTAACAGATTATAAAATTTGGTATGTCTTTTTGAAACACATAATAGAAACTCAGAAATTAAGATGTACTTTTTCTGTAACATGAACATTTTCATGTCCTAAATTTCACAACCGTATGTAAGGATAAACAGGATAGTCGGATTAAACAATTAAAACGGACAATCCACTGGTAGATTTAAATTATACATGTGTTTGGGAAGCAAAACAATGCTTTGTTGACTGTAGGGACTGAATTATTTATAGCTGAGGTAAAGGTGCCATCTTTAGAGCAAACCCAAAGATTTGTAGTCATCTACCATGTCTGTGTTTTTCTACCCTTATCAATTGCTGAAGTACTTGATTTTCTTCGACATTAGTTTCTAGGTATGGCAATAATCAGAAAAGCAATCAACCATATTTGCTTATATTTCTATTTGATAGCATAAATAAAGTCATCTGCATGAAGAAGCAGCCATATATTTCAATATGTATACATCATATTATCGCTATATAATTCGATATCTTTATAAATGTTACTTTTCGGAAAGGTCTAAAAAATCATTAAGAAAATTGAAAACAATAATGGCGTTATCATTATTCCTTGCCGAACACTTCGATCACATGAGAAAGAAAATCATGTGTAGTTACCATTAATATTGGCACACGTTTAATATTTTGATAAAGTCTATTTATAACTGTAAACATTTCACAGTTACTTAATTGCAGAACAGTTTGGTACAAAGAACAACTCTCCAAAAATTATCAAGTTCTTATTTAGAATTATAAACGTGCACAATACAATGTCTTACTTTCGATACATGAATCAGTACATGTAGTATCACACAATTGTCCATCGTCGTGCAGCCACTCCTAAAACCGACCTGTGCTTCTCGCGATAAATTATTTTCTTCTGAAAACTGAAATATTGTCTTATTTAATAATTTTATAAACAATTTTGCAAAAGAACTTCTTAATGTTATATGTAGATAATTATTGCGATCCAAATTACAACTTTTAGTTTAAGTAGTAATTTATCATGATAGCTGTCTGCGATTGGCCGGCAGATCGAAATTCCCGATCCCTAAACCACATTTATGTTCCACATGACTTTTTCTCACAGAGCAGTTTTGCACACAAGTACGTCTGTGAGCCTCCAAGCGGCATTCCCATTAGGTGACCCACTGAGATAAATACAGTCTCTTTGAACACTCAGTCAAATCGATTTACTCGACTTTTACTGAATGTAAATGTCACGGAATTGTATAAATCTCTCGTTTTAATAAATACATGTACTCGGATTTCGTTTTTTTATGTGCAGCGTTACCAGAGGGTGATTTTTGCATATCGCATATTATTTCGAAACAGTGAGTTGGGTTCATCCTATGCTGCACGAGCGAAGTGCTTGCGTTGGGAAAACCGATATTGCTCAAGCGCAGAGACGATGTAGGGCTACATAGTCGGTGTATAAATTACCTCACCGTAGAGCAAAATGTGTCATTACGAGAAGTGTTGTTAGTGAGCAGTCGCGATCTCCAGCTGTAGAGGTATGTGAATTATATATACGTTTCCTATTTGTATTATAGTATATAATTATTCTACTACCACGTCTATTTTTGTATTTTTGGTAACTGACTTGTTTCGTGTATTGCAATGTTATAGTTTGTTTCCTAATTTACTCGCATGTGATTTAACAGAATGATTTATATTTGCAATAACGTTGCATTTATTAATGGACGTCTTGTACTATAAGAGTCTTATCGGACACAGCTTCACTCCTGAACCTGGTTATCGCTTTGTATAGTTGTCCCGATAATATGAGTACAAGAATAAACTCAAGTTTACAGTCCATAACGTTATTAAGTGTTATTATACGTGCTCGTGTCATTTGTAATACACAGATTTGGATATATTTTCAGCTGACTGATGATTGATTCACCGACCAGTGATTGACTGATGGTTGATTGACTGGTAGCCAAGTGTTGTACTGGAAGAGTGACGGAGTGATATGAGTGATACATCTCCATATATGTACTGGATTGTAGGTGTCTTTTAGCCGTGGGCTAATTTGGGTTATGTTATACCTAGTGTGGTGCTGACGGAGAGGACGTTGGCCGGAAGAAGTTTCGGGACCAACAGGTATGTAGAGAACAAAAGATTAAATGGATCTTTATGCAGACTTGGAGGGGCGGACCATTGATGGTGGCTCCTCAATCTCCCGACATAGCGTTGGGACAAAAGATATTTCGCATTTCATTATTTGAATGAAACACTAGTACATTTTACTATTTGAGTAAAGCATATCATATTTCATATCACTATTTGAGTCAAAACGCATTTTAGTATTTGAGTAAATCATATAGTATTTAATTGAACGAAATCATTTATTTGTACGAAAATTGACATATACGTGAATCATTTGATTTCATTATGTGAAATCACTTTGAATCGTAAATCTCTGTACTAACCAAAGTTCGTTTCTTACATCACATTATCAGGTTCGTGCATATTGTGTTAATTGTCCAACATTTAGATCTTGTATGCGCACGAATTAAACATATCTTTTCCTTTGAATGATTCATAAATAAACATTGTATTTTTTACCATTGTTGGTGTTTTATTTATAATCCGACCCCAACCCAGTTATCTTGTTACATTAAATCAGTTACCTGATTTGGGTTGCTGGCGCCCCAGCTCCTTTTTCCATTTCGACCAATACGATCTTGAACTACCCCAAACTGATTACCTTCCATGGCTACCGACTATAGACCACTGATTATATTGATATTTATAGAAGAGTATTCGCGAATGCAGCCGTAACTAAACTCTTTTGCCAGAGCCGCCAGTGACACCATTTATTATCGATTAACCCAGACGGCAAATCCAACTGGTGTAACTGAGGACTGTTGCTGTAGTCATAATTCCAGCAATACCAATGCTAAGAGATGGTTGTGCCGGTGATTCCAAAAATAGTATCTGCCACCACTGTTAAGGCTATATGGTCTTAAACTAAGTAACAAAAACCCAATAACCAACAAGTTTTATAAAATCAACAAATAATTTATTCCTCTAGAATACAAAGTGAAAATTTAAAATGAACTTAACAGTATTGTGAGTTAAATCCCAAATAGTCCTAAAGTTCTGACTTAGTTCTATGACCAGTCCAAATGTATGTAGTACCATAAATTTCAATGGTGTTCCAAATAAATTCCAATATTGAATGTGTTGATGTGCCAGTGGCCTAGAATGTGGTGAGGTGTTAACAGTTCACAAATATAATTCAAAATGCCCTTGTCTGAATTCACTATAATTACAAATTACTATTTTAGTCCAAAAATATTATTGAGCACGTTTTAATTGCAGTGAAGAATAAAGTCCACTCAAAAAAATAAAACTGATTCTGATCAAATGTTAAGGCAAGAATAAACAATTCCAATGTAAACAAGTTTTATACACAAACACTCGACTCAAGTTGAGATTACCATTTTTCAAAAATATTGTCATCTTAATGGGTAATTTCTATTCCGAAGGTCTCTAAGGTCGAGATCAAGACTATATTTTTAACTCGAACTGAAGTAAACGTGTTTACAAAATGTACTGACTGTTTAATCCAGGTCAGAGAAATATTAGCTATGTATTATCTTGTTTACAATATGTCACTGGTAAGGTACATCATTAACTTGATTCTGGACAAAGGTCAAGTAGAAACTACAGATTTCCATAGCATAATCAAAAGAGGAAATGTCCAAAAACGATACAAATTAAATATTCATAAAACCACATGTTTTTATTGCGCGAGTACAAGGCTTTTCATGGCGATTTCATTTCGCAGCTGCTTTTAAGCTTTAAAATTTATTTTTTCACGTCGGTGACTTTGCTGGTTCACAACAGTTCTATTAATGTGATCGCATAGTATAATTACTCGATAGGCTAGATCTTGTCCAGACGCACTGCGGTATGGTGCAATAAGCACACATTTCCAACCACTTCTGTTCCTTTATTGCCATGCAATCAGAGACATTTTCCTGGAGAATACTTGAGACACATACGTCTGTCGATTACTTGCAAACTTCCAGGTTTACATAGAAATACACTGCTTACACCTTTGCCTTGTACATTTAACCATCGTCTTCGTCCTAGAAATGTTTACGGACAAGTATATCTTTGTCATTCGACAATCTGGGTATTTCTTTAGTCGAGTTACCGTTCGCTCGATACAATTCAACAGGAATTTTTGTCCGTGAATGCCACCTTCTCGTTGTAGAACAATCGTTAGTGTTTAACATTTCACCTTTCTCTAGTGAAGTTTACATGTGCTACCGCAACGATTCCAAGCTCGCAGTCGGTATTGACATACTAGGGTGTGGCCCCAACGGTCGATATTCTATTTTGCCTGTAACAATGTTATATTTGAACTTATACGAGGGTTTTTAATGCCACAAGTTTGAAGCAAATGTTTTTAACACGTGGAACAGAACTATCAATGTTAGCATTTTCTGTAATCTGGTACAACACCCGGTAAAGATCAAGTTTGGAATCCATTACGTATATGTAATGATAAATATTGAGCACAAACGCCAAAAAGGTACCCTTTCACAAAAATGTTCAGTCCTTCAACCTGAATTTCATTTCAGGTGACCAACAATGTTGATGTTGTAAATGTGAAAAAATACTACAACATTGCCGGCTTTGTCGATACGTGATATTGGTGTCTGCAAACCATGATGCCACTGGCCATTTATTAGTATTGATATTTTACCCCACCCAACTTTACTTCCGGTGAAAATAAACTTGTATGTTCTGGATTCGCACACCTTTTAAGATGTGATTTTGGTGTCCATCAGAACCATTTTCAAAAGAATAGAAAACAAATCTGCGATTTAATAAAATTAAGAAGCCACTTCTTCCCTCCAGTTCTCTGATTAATATTCCATCAACTTGGCTCAATAAAGTTACAACATGTATTGCGTCGTAAATGTCAATAAGCATTCCGTGGACTATCATGCGTAGTTTCTAAGTGACAATGCAAAATCAACAAACTCTGAGGGGTTGGGCTCGAGGAAGCTTAACTTCTCACGAGTGCATGCAGTGCTTTAACAACAAAATATCCACATATCGGGCCGTTTGTTCGAGTTTGTAACTGTAGTTTTGAATATAGATTTGGCGCGGGTATCCTGGAGGTATCTATGTAAATAATAAACTAAACCACAAATGCATGCCCAATGTGCTCCAGGTCCTGTTGTTAAATCCTGGTTAACAATGCCTGTTTCCTCCGAACGGGGGATCCTTGATGCAAGTTCATCTCACATAAAGACACCTTGGAAATGCTTGAGTGACTTACTCATCACGAGTAAATCATAACTGGTTCGAGGCGAGACCACATCCGAAGACCACTCTCGCTCGGGAACCTATGGCTCCGACTGGTTAGTCGAAGATCTTTTTCTTTTATTCATCTTCGACCGCCTTTGAAAAACCCATCCCAGATGCAATTCCGATGGCACCTAAAGCAGTTACTTTTGCAACCGTTTGAAGCAGCAGCTGCCAAAAGCGCTGGATTCGCTGAGAAATAGAAATATTCCATAGTTCATTTGCACTTGCATCATCTTTAACTTCGACAACTTTAACATCACTGATATGTTCTGAAGTTTGACTGTCATGAACTGATCCAAGTTGTTTATGTTAGCCACACATGGACAATTTCAGTAAACTTGGATGGAGAAAGGTTAATGCGCTTTTTAATTTACGGAAGCTGCTTTGTGCTAAGGCCAACCTTAACTTCGTCATATGTCATTATTTGTTAATTTAATTGTGCTGGTCAATTACAACAGCTATGAGTTTGTGAAAATTCTATTAATTTTCCACAGGTGCGTCAATGAACCTCATTCGACCACTGTAGCCTGCAATAACAGAATTTTATCGGAAGGGATCACCGCAATGCATCTGTTCTCCAGATCACCTGGTTCTTATCTATACGTGCTTTTAAAGTACATATCCAGCACTGACTGTTTAAACATTTCTACATGCTTGGGGAAACAAAATAACCAATGAATGAAATCATGCTAGGAAAGCCTTTGCATGCACACGAGCTGCTTGATTGTTCTCAAATTTAAACAAAATGTTTTCGATTGGTTATTGGTGACCGTTTAACCACAGTGAGACTTCAGTCTCAGCCAGTTTTGAAAAAATGATTGGATTTTCCAGTTGGGTGTTCAGACGGTCTGTAACTTGAAATGCTATAAACATATGCCGTGGTGCGATGACGCCTTGCCTGGTTCTTATTTGACATAATTCTCTTCGGACGCCGCTTTGCTCTCACTCTGTGGTCATTGCGATTAATGATATTCTGCATATATTCTGCCAGACTCCATAAACGATGTCAAGAGATCTTTTGTGACAAATCCGACATTATCGTTGTCGGTTGGTGCAAGCTTTTCATGGACTTCCAGGAATACGTCGCACGGAAGAAGATACCGAGATTTGTGATAAACCTGAAATTCTACTGGCCCTTGTCAGGATCGGACACATTTTTTAACTGAGCTTTCGTTGATACATTATTGGTTCCATCTAATACCTATTGCGAGACAACTGTAATCCGCTCCCTATTGCGAGATCATTGAATCGGACAGGTATTGTTGAGCGGTTTCATTGATAATTTTACTAAACGGAGCTGCCATTGTTGCTGTCGATGGAAGCGCAACTGCGTTTGATTGTCGAGTCACTAGATTTCGAATTGACATAACTGCCTGTGTAATCCTGATTTTACAACGATCCTCAGCGGCACTTTTGGTGCTATCAATGACTCAAATTGCAATTTGTTTAGTGATCGGTGAAACAAAGGTGCGTCCACGGGGTTTGCTGCATGAAAGATAAACTGGCGTCTGGGGAGTAATTGATATCAGATTACCCAGGCCATATTTGGGACGAACGCTAACCGCGTTGTCGATAATGCGGGTTGGTAGCTGCCGCTGATAGACACAGTTGGTGATCCTGACAATGTGTGACACAATACTGTATCCAGACCTTCAGATCCTGCGCGTAGGATTTGTTTATTCGCGTGAATGTCATTAGTGTCTTCAGGTCAACTAGGAACCATTCTCAGCAATGTCAGCAGTATATGGCGCAGATTTATCCGAGATGGCACAGCTGAGTGTGGGCTAGTGCATACGTATAAATATTGTAGTCTTGCCAGTCATCAACAAAATCCTGTCGGACCTTATAATTGACTGATACATTCTGATACGCGCCATTGGGTGAGTTCTACAACGTCCCAGGTTGCGGCATTGTCCGCCGAAACATTGAACGAGCTATTGGCGTAGGGACACATGAAAGGGGGCAATCGAATGTTATTTCAGCTGCTATAAACACTTAATGACCCTAGTGCAATTTCGAGTGTTCTTGATACCCCATCTGCGAGCAGTGTTCTAAAACTCACATGAAATTCTGGCTTTGTTAACGAGAACAATATCATCGACGTAATGCTCGAGGTTGTATTTACAACGATATGCTGTATCGCAGCGTTGATTTCGCGAAGAATAGGAAGTGCATATTAAGTCAGAACTGGTGTGATATACATCATTGATGTCTTTAATGAGTTCATACATCAACGTAGAAAACCTCTCTGTTCATGATGTGTGAGCAACCACTGACAAACCATTACGGATTCATTTATGGCTCCTGGCACGGTGTAGTTGGCTTGAACTGACCCAACGAGTGTTTCCAGGCGACCCGTAAGGTCATTGGGGTCACACGGTCCACCAAAGCCTTCTTACTTCTTTGGACTTTTTGTCTCTAACATCCTGCGAAATGTTTCAGATTCTTCACGCCACCTAGAAATTTCGTCTTGTAGCGTGGAGTCGAGTTCAGGTTCGTGATCATGCGGGGGTATATATGAACTTTCTGGTAAGGGGAAACGTTTCCTCTGTGACGCATTTGAAACTCTTCTTTGTGTAAAAGCCTTGTTATAACTTAGCGACATCGATGCGGGTCTGCCCTTTGCAAGCGAACATATTTAGGAGTTTGTCTACATTTACATTCCGATATGGGTTCGGGTTCATACGATAACCCTGGTTTAGGTGAACGTGCTTGCCGCCTTTGTTCACGTGAACAAGTTACACCGTATTCTTGTTTCGTTTGTCTTCCCGCCTCTACTTGTTTCACAGACTCTTCAAGCACTGTGTTGCCTTGATCAAAGTCTTCAGTTAGAAATGTACCAGTTATTTTATTATAATATTCCCACGTCTCTGGAGAGGCTTGTCAATAACATGTAATCTGCACGAATACCCATTTGGGCCATATTTCGTCTATGCATGCATCATTTGACCTCGCTGATACTTTTAACATGAGCTCGCGCCAAAAAAGGAGCTGGTAAGAGGGGATTGAACAGGATTTTCTAAAATCTTCTGCTGACCTTTCTTAATAAATATTTGCTGTGGTATTTTCAATGTGGACTCGTACACAGATGGTTGTGGCTGTAGAAGATTCACAAGTCCTCTTCTGACGTATTAGTTGAGTACACGGGTGCCTTTCTGCGATCACATCAAAGCTTTCTTCGATATATCCCATGTCTTCTTGAAATTTCTCTATTTGCTATGGCAATCATTCGATAGTCTCTGCGAGGGCTTGATCGATCGTCAAAATTAACTCAATACTGGACGATGAAGACGTTTTCGACAACCCAAGCGCGTCAGTGAAATCCTGGAGTACATAATAGCACGGCTGATTGTCCGTGGATGGTACAGTCAATTATAACCAATTACACATACTCAGTAACAGCCAAGTATTCTCGGATTCGACCGGGCCAATAATTAATTAACCCGCGTACCCCGCTTGACGGAAAAAGTCAATGACGGTGAATCGGCTTTTCTCCTTCGGGTTGCTGAAACAATGAATGTCAATTGTTGCATAACTCAATACTGCCTTCATATTGCACTTGATGCCGTATGAAAACACGTACAGCAAATCTAACTCGGGTTGTAACACGTAATGCTAGAGCTAGAATTGCTGGAACTTGCGTCCGATGTGGGGAGAAGAAGTTGACGATCGTCAGAATATTCAGTCCTAGCGGGTCAAAGTTTCAAAAAGTCACCGAAGGTGATATCACTGCTACTCTAACAAAACTGCCCGTAGCACCGTGAAATAAATAGAATATCCTAGTGAAAACGTATCTCTTGATACAATCTCCGCTATCAGTCTGTCGTATACATATATGTGATTTATTTTTCCATATCTTAATTTCTGGATTTCTCGTTCCTGCTACAATGAAAACAATCAGGCTTTTGGTCGCCAGGTAAATGTAAACATTTTCATCTGTTACTGTGTCTACTTTGCTCTCCTGCTAATATAATGGTTCGTCTTTGTTAATGATTCACATATATATTTCCTCGCCAACTCTTGGTTGCTTCCTTTGTATAACAGTTGGCTCTAATGGATATCAAAGTACATTTTCTGTTTCTTGTGTCTGTTGTTTCATACCACTATCTATCCTCTCTATTCGCATAACTATGAGTCTGTCTGATTTTGTGCTTGATTTAGGTGCATCACAGTTAACATATTTCACGAAATCGGACCTGGTGCATTTAATCAATTCAAAGATCCGGTTAAATTCTTTAGACAGGCAAAAAGCAAACTTTAGAGGCGAGATGAAGGTTTATATTACAACCTTAATAGACCCGGAGAAGTCAAGACGGGATGGTTTTCATGTTATTGATTAATATGCTGTTTTGTACGTTACTGAGCATTTAAGACGACTGTAATAAAATGTGACTTAATCATAAATGTATAAGGACCGTTGCCTTCGCGCTGAAAATGACCAAAGTTCAAAACCGGTCAGTCCTTAGCAGGGGATTGCATCTAAAGTATGATTTAGTAGGCCGAGCTTAGTTTACTTAGTAAATCAAACGATGTTTAATAAGAAAGCAAATATTAGTCAATCTGGTTTAGTTACTGAATAGTAATCTAATTATCTCTTCCATTGTTATTATTATTACTATTATTTATAGCTGAAAATGTTGGAAATTAACAATTGTAAATCATAAATAAATATCTGCCCCTAATTACCTTCATACAAACACTCACAGACACACATTAAATCAGCACTGTATCTACTATCTTCTATCCTGTATATTCATACGTTTTCGTTCAACAGAAAATCAGTATTATATCGACCATCCTCTGTTCTTCCTATCACTTCCACATCATCATCACGCATGCTTTTCAGGTGGAAGACATTTTCGTTCAGGTAGGTATATTATATTTTGAAAGTATTATTGTAGGTCTAAAATGGGAGAAGCGAGAAAAACAAGCTGCGTGAAAGAAATCATCAAATTAAAAAATTTTAAACGAGGGTTATCGTTTAGATTCGTAGATAAAGCAGTCAAAACAATATCTCGGCCAGTTCTCATAGATTCTAGTCTTTCTCTCTGTACCTATCATAATATGATTTAAGAGCAAAACTGACATTGGTTAAGTCAGGTACTCGAAAGATGTACACTCTGGTGTAACGATTCAATAAGAAAACATTCTAAATGACAATAATATAAAAATATAATACTTCGATAATATATTTTCTCGAATCCAAAGATCCATGTTTCTTTGCTTGTCACAAGCGTCGCTTCACTTCGTATTACTGTTTACAGCAAAGTATTTGGCATTCTGTCAAGTAACAACCAACGAAATCCATAGTATGTATGAGTGGGCACAAAGGTTGAGATTTTCGTCTACCAGAAAATGTATTCTCCTCGGCTTATTATGTTTGTAATAGATCCAAAGTTTGTATCTTTCTAAAGTTTCCTACAATTTCAATCTAATACCTGCCTAGTACAACCCTGTCAGCACCAGGGTCGTCGTCGTCCACACAAATGAATACATATTCACAAATGAATATATATCCAGCCTCACTACATCTCAAACATTCTTTCTTCCTATGACCTAAAAACAGTCTGACTTAGATTTCATTGGTCCTAGTACCCGACCAAAGGAGCTAGATTCTGTCTTTTTTGCACAATTTATGAATACTACTAAACCTGAACAGTTATGAATACTACCAACATTAATAAAACCAGTGAGTTGCAGTATTATATCAAGGTTTCACTCTCATTTATAAAAATTTGGATTTTCAAGCCTTTTAGGTAGTCTATGTTGCTGATAGAAATATGAAATTTTTTAGATGATTTTATCCATCTTTTCTAGAGCCTGCAAGGTTAACATGCTTCATCCCAAATATACGGAATATTTCTCATTTCCCCTTGGGCTCAAAATGGATGCTCAACGGCATTTACATCTTGCCAGCTATCTCAATACTGGTAGAAGAGACATTCTCCTCTTTTTTATGATTTGATCTACAACAGATTTCAATGTTCTAGTTAGAGTTTCTAAAGTTTAGAACCTTTAACGTGCAACCACACATCAAATAAGCTATTTGTTGTTTCATGAATACAAAGAGTATAAAACATCTACAGATGCCACATCTCCCTGGACCTCAACACTTGTCATATCTCCCTGGACCCCAACACTTGTCACATCTCCTAATGAAATTATCGTATTTTCTTTTACTCTCTAACTTTACACTATTCGTGCAAGTGCTGTATTCTTTGTTACTTTCCGTTATATATTGATTGGCCTATATGTTTTTACAAAGGTGCGATAATAAATGTTCAGTGTTGGAAACATATGCACCACTACACCGCTTCTTTCAGCTTTGAACGAATCGTGTGAAAGCATATTAATTTCAGTTCCTCGCTGATATCGTTCAGTTACATATCCCTCCCTTATACAGCAATTTTTTTTTTTTTATATCTGCTATGTGTCTTGAGATTAGAACTTCTACTGGATATGGTTATATGATAGATCAGTTATAGCGGCCAGCACGATCCTAGTGCAAAAGTGGTTGGCTCCGCCCCCTATTAACCGCTTTGTTGACACACAGCCAAGTCACCTGGTATGATTTTGAATAACACATAATACGTAGAGGATACTTGCTGTGATTTATGAAAGATCGTACAGGCGACGTCAGGAAAACGAGGTGTGTATTTAATTTTCACCTTGTGATGCTTGCCCAGTCACAGTAACTCTACTGCAAATGCGGTATGTTTTCTTCAAAACAACTTCTTCAGTCTCGATAGAATCCAGCCCTAGAGACCATCAAAGCTATTCGAAAGGCATTTTTTAAAATGAATTCAAATGTACATTATGGCATGTAATTACTTTAGTCATATTTATCCTCCTTTCTATACGCTAATTAACATACGGTAGCAGTGTGCCCTACTAATCATTGTCCTCCCAGAATCATCCGGCAACCACCCATGCACTTCATAATGACGTCTTCGTCTTTCCAGGCATTATAGTAACAGCACGAGTACTGAGAGATGAGCGAAAACAGAGAGAATTGTAATACCGGCATGCCGCATTTGCCAGAAACATGTGCTGTTATGATTCCATTGGCCCGTTCAGATTGATCTTGCTGCTTTAATATCCACAATACTCTCATGTGGTCAAATAAGTTTGTAATATAATAAGTTATATCACTCTGATATGTTGTTTTGAAATGGCCATAGGCGTGGTGGATACTTGCACATTGCCGAGTCTGCGGGATTTGCATAAGAATAATTTTTTTAAGCCTAATATTTTCGCCCACTCCTTTATTTTCTTTTTTCCTTCTGTTTATATTGTATGTCGTCACTAATTCTCAGAGCACGAGCAGTGCATTTTAATTCGATTATATTTTGGTTGTATGCTTTTAATGGCACTTTTAACACATTGCATTACACAACATCATTACAAAACCATCATCTTAAAACTGAATAAATTTAAATAAATTAAATAAAACTGCAGATGAAACATCTGTGCAAAATTTTCCATCGCAGTTTGAAGTGAAATTCGATCTTGGCGACTACTACTACTACTGCCACTACTACTACTACTACTAATAATAATAATGATAATGGCAAATTCCATATAATGACCATCAATGAAAATGTTTTTGTAAGACATGTGGACTCTTCAGATATTGTTATTCTAGTGATATTCTGAGGGAAAGACAAAGAATGAAGGAAATGAAAAGACACGTCCTGGAATTTTTTTTTTTTTTTATCGTACACAGACGCACCCGAGCAATCAGGATTTAAAGATTCGGTGGATCGCAGGCATAGCAATACATTTATTGACATTTATTTTGTGCTTGATCGTGAATTACTGGATGCTCCAAGTGAAATATGTATGATAATTCAGCGGAGAAAACGCAATAAATAGTTTCACTGCAGCGTCGATAACATTATAACCACGAAATGTGTGCCGTTTTCTTACACTTGAGTAGTCTAGTAGTAAGCGTGGCCGTCCATTACAGACGAATCAAGTTCAAATCCAGTAATGTGTTTTGTTTCTTCTCTTCTCAATGTGCTCTTTTGCCTTGAATTAGAAAGGACGATCATGTTCCTACTGATATTTACTGTGCGAAAATACAAACAACACAGCAGAACAGTAACAGAAAACCGTCGACATTTTGTTGCGAGGGTTACAGCAAAAAAGCTACTATCAGTCGGTTGTACATATTGCTAGCCAATACTTTGAGCATAAATTGAATGATATGACGTTGTATAATGAGCGACAGCATGCATGGTCAGGGAATGTAGTCCGTTAGCTCTTCTTTGACAGGTGATAAAACGGATATCTTATGAAATTCAAGTAACAAACCTAAATGAAGACTTCAAACTCATCTGTTTTGAAATAGAAATACAAAACTCTGGCATTTAAAGTTTTGCAAGTTTTAATTCTCAAGTTGTTTGTGTGTGAATGTGTGTGTGCATTTTGTTACGATCATTTTCAGGTGCACGTATCGCAGCTGGTTGTAAATGCCAAAAGAACAGCTAATAGCGTGTATTATCTCTGTGAATATAAACCGTATGTTTGATGTGTTTTGGCTAGGGCAAACACTGCAGTCTCATGCACATCTAGAAAAGTTATCCCCGGGCAGCAGCCAAACAAATCTTTTCACATCCATGTGACATTTGAATTTCATAAATGTTAGTTTCCTTGTATGTCCTTGGAATAGACACGACGACAAGGTTCTTGACCAGGGTACAATGTGCCTGGGATTCTTCTGGCTTGAAATCCAAGAACCTAGTTTGAGAACCGTAAAGAATTTCGTTTTCGGATTCAGAGCCCCACCATCTTGGAGGCCAATGTAGACAAGATCTAAAGGTAGCAGAAAATAATGAGCTTTGATTCTCCATGTTTTATTTTCTGAGATCAACTCGATTTGTTGGGGCAAGCACGCTTAGAAACAATCAAGGACCAATGAAAACATGTTCTTGGTACTTGTGCAAAATCCCAGAAGAGGATTCAAAAGGAATGCCTCATTTGCCAGAAATATGCCAGAAGCATGTACGGTTATGACTTGGTTGGTGCATCAAGAACGACTATTCACTTTTAACATCTCCAGTACAATTACTCTTGAGTAGTCAGACCGACGTGTACTACGTTGGATCATGTTGACAATGAGAGAGAGAGAGAGAGAGAGAGAGAGAGAGAGAGAGAGAGAGAGAGAGAGATTTATTAACTACTCGAATGGCTTTCTAATTGGCTGCGTGATACCTTCTCTTGACTAAGACCTCTAGCAGTGGAAACACCTCCAGAAGCTGAAAGCTGGCATGGCTTTAGTTTTCTCAGATCTAATGTAGAAACATGGTTTGGGGAAGTTAAATAACCTCTTATTTAAGGCACACACTGATAAAACTAAATAGCACAAAAGGGTCCAATAATAAATACTAGCACATTATCACAAACGCTATGCAGTAATAATTCAAGTGTTAAAGGCTGACGAAGGATAATTCAAGAGAGAATTAACTATATCTACGTGGGTTATATAAACAGACAGGTTAAAGAATTATTTCCTATAGACTAAGAGTTTTGGAACGAATAGTTCAACGTAGTTGAACAAATTCAACGGCACGTACAACAGTAAGTACAAATATATTTGGTTTGTACATGCTGAAAATAATTCAGACCGTAGGGAAGAAACATATTTATATTTAATACTATACACTGGATTCGGATGTAGACATGTACTACTACTGCTACTACGACTATTACTACTACCGCTGCTGCTACTACTACTACTATTGCTGCTGCTGCTACTACTACTACTATTACTACTACGACTACTACTACTACTGCTACTACTCCTACTACTACGACTGCTGCTACTTCTACTACGACTACTACTACTACGACTACTGCTACTACTGCTGCTACTACTATTACTACTACGACTACTACTACTACTGCTACTACTACTACGACGACTAGTACTACTACTGCTACTTCTATTACTACTATTATTACTACTACTGCAAGTTTAGCGGTTCTTTTAACAATAATGTTAAAATGTATAAAAAAGGAAATAAAATAACCGCTCCGGTGGTCTAAGAGGTTAGAGCGTCCACCTCGGATGCGGGAGGTCTAAGGCTCGAACCCAGGGCGAGTCATACCGAAGACTTATCAAAATGGTACTAGCAGTTCTGCCTCGCTTGGCGCTCAGCATTAAGAGGTTAGTGTTAGGACTGGTCGGCCTGGTGTCAGGATAATGTGACAAACACAAACACACTAAAACACACTTAAAGTGGGCGACAGGTTCTCGTCACAATGATATATAAGATATTGTTGTACAGTTGGTTAAATACCAGACTGGCAGCAATTGGAGTATTTCGTTTTCACTTACATTCACCATATGCCGCAGCAGCTCAGTAATATCAGTAATATCATATACTTCTCATGTCGGTTTAGTTCATTGTCAGTCAAAGTGCACTGAGGCTAATGAGTAATTGAGAAGAGAGAATGAATGTTGAGTTGCAAACGTAGGGGGAAAAAATCATGCACATAAAAAATGATAATTCTGCATATAAAAAAATTGTTAATTTTAGGTCAAAACCAGACTTTGTTTAATTTGGTGAACAATTCACAAAAACAAAAAATATATGTAATTATCTTGGAGATTGAAATATCAGCTTGGTTTGCGATTGCAGCTCAATCAATAAACGCTTTTAATATAGCCAATATGGACAAAATAATGCATTTTACTGACCCAGACTTACCTTTGGCGCTAGGTTGTGCCCAATAAATAGAAATATATATATTATGAAAATTTAGTAAATATTCACACTTTCTCGACAAGATCAAAGTCAACCTTTTATATTAGTATTAGCAAATCAATTATCTATTAACGGGGCCAAAATGACCTTTATTGTGCTCATCACCTTCCATGATATACGTATACCAAGGTCAGCTTTAACAGTTCTTTATATACCTTTTCTGGTAAACTGAATTGAAGGGCTGAATTTAAAGCAGATTCCATCCTTGATTAATTGAATCTTTTGTAATTCTCTCTGTCTGCTAAATTTTCAAAATGCTTGTATTCTTGTTTCTCTTTATTTTTTCAAATGGGTTTGATGCATATTGTGTGTTTCTGTAAAATGGTAAATTCAGCAATTTGAGGAATACGGCCTTGAGATATCTCTCTTCCAATGATTTGCTTAGTTATTTCTAGTCTTATTCATATCTCGAATTGAGTAAAATCAATATTGAAAAGTAAAACTTCACACAAAACTCTAAAGATAATGTATTCATAAATTAAATACAACTATTCATTGTGTTGTAAATAACTGTAAGGCACTATGCTGTTTTGATGTTTGCAAATACATTAACGATGGTTATTCAAAAATGTAAAAACCACAAAATAAAACGTTTGAATATTGAACTTGTGGCCCGCCATATATGTTTGTAAAATACGACTGTAGTACGTTGACACGTGTCGGTTTCTGCATTCTAATTACTCATGCATAATTATACCGACAAGATGTAAATTGGTATAGCTTTACAAATATGATTGCCATGGGCATGATTTGTAATACAGCAGTTAGTTCCATTACATCTTTCTGGATTCAAACGGTTTAGGCAGAGAATTCAATTAACAATGCAAAGACAAAGGAAAAGCTTTCCAAGATCAAAATTGAGATCTAATAATATGTCAACTACTTGTTGCCACAGCGAATATCTTGACACATCAATCTAAAGGTGTTTTAATATATTCACTATGCAATGTATCAAGCTCAAATTTGAGGGAAAAAAACAAACACATACAGCGTGCATTATGTTGTGCTTTGCATTCAATAAGCATCTGATTATGAATATCGAAAGAAACAAATTCAGTGACATATTTGTCGTTCGACCACCATGGTGAGGTGCCAGATATCCATAATAATGAAATATGACTCTGACCTATAAGACCGAGATGTAAAGTTACTAGGGAAAAATGACAAATAAGCAAATTGTCAATGCCTACCTCGAACGGCCGTACCGAAAAAGTGCAGAAGGTAAAATTAATTGATCAGTAAAATTTGACTTTGAAGATATCGCCTTGAATGTGGAACTTGAGACGCCATAATATTGAGATGAATAAGTGTAATATGGCTCGTTTTGTGATATACGGCATAAATAAGACAAATCTTGAAATAATATTTGACCACAAAACGCATAGGTCGGAAAATACTAACTAAACTAACGAGAGATATGAATATTAATAGCGTGTAAAGAAGAAAGAGAAAGTGAGGAAATAGATAATGACATACAAAAATGTACTCGTGATGCTAGAAATGTTTACCTTTAACAATCAAAAGCTAATAACATTAAAGCTAATATATTGTAAAAAGAACAGTAATAAATCATGTGCAATATGTAAAGAAGGACTTGAAATGCACACCTGAAAATTATAATCCGAATTTAAAAATAGCCTAAAACATGGAGAGAATTTCAAGCTTAAAAACCCATATCCAAATTATCATTAGAGTGTGGGTTAAACAAACGAAGGAAGCACTTAACGAGAATTACGAGGAAACATTTTTCTGTCCATTGCCTTGAGCGATTTGCAGATCTCGAAAGCGGTTATCCAGTTTTTCTAATTGTCTGAGCTGTTTGGTTACGCTTGTTTCCTGTATAATGTATGTTTGCCAAAACGATCTCCCGAAGATTGACACAAACTTAAAAATGAACCATTTCAAGGTTGTTATCCATGGAAATGTTTGTGAGTGCGCATGATTGTTTGGGAATATTTAAATGGCGACATGACTAAGCATTTTCGTGTACTTAGCTAGTGACCCATTATAGTCAGCACCTAAGCTTTCAGGGTGAAAATGTGCAAATTGAAAGATGACTCTACAGTTTGTGTTCTTCAGTAAATACGAGTATGTGAAAATTCATTGGCCTTGACCAGTGTCCCATACCGAGGTCAGAGGTAATAAATTTTGCGTGAACGCCGACAATGGCAGTTACAGCCCTGCAGAATTTTTTCAACAGTGTAGCCATCGTATTTCGTTCTCGTTCATGTCGATGTTGGAGCTCGCTGATTTGTTGGTGTCTGCAGTTTCCATTTGCGGTCGTAGTAGAGGCTTGTTCTACTTTTGTCTACATGAAGATCCTACACAACAGTTTTGAACAGATTATATGGCATCTACCATCAAATGATGGGCAAAGAGAGCTAGCTTTGTATAATCATGATGCATTTTGGATGAAGCTTTTGCATTTAACTCGTGATTATGAGTACTACACCTGTAACACAAAAATAGGTCACTTGATAAAATTTTAAGGTTTTGATTGTGCGCAAAGAGGCCGAAAAGTTGATTGTCCAATGTTGTTCAGGAATCTTATGTACGCACGCGAGTTTTTCGAGCTGAACGAGGAATTCGTCAATAGATTCTTCCTTTTTATTAAATCGATGCATGTTTATTTGGACAATAAGGTGGTCAGCAATCAGTCGTCCATTTCCTACTGGTGTCATCTCTATCTGCTGTTCTAGCTCCTACTCGTAATCTTTCCATCTCGATCAGCACCCCCGCACCCCCTTAATGACGCCACTGTCTAACTCTACTCACCATCAAATTCAGTTATGCACCACGATGCAACATCGTAGCAAATTACACCATCCAGTTCGATTCTATCCTAACAACCTACATATATTAATCTTGGATATTAATAATTCGCTACACGCTACATTACGACATGTTGATAATTCAGCTATACATAGAAGATTAAATTTCTACTAAATTAAATGCGCATAATAACGTATAAATCTTACGACACCTAGTTAGGAAGTGATACAGATTTGGGCGAAGATATTTTACCTCAGAAGCCTTTGTTCCAATCTCGTCTGAATTTTCTAGAACTCCTTTTTCCCGCTCTTTTTTACGAGTGCACAATTTTCTCTCGGAGTGTACGTGATGTTTCTTTAGTCACCTCAGAACTGTACTGATTCTCCAAATGAATGTAAGAGGATAATGCCTGGCTGCGTGAGAAACCCGCCCAAAATTAGACATTGGCAAAACTGGTGTTGGCAAATGCAAAAGCAATGGATTCCTTCTACTGGGGAAATGCGCTGAACACGACCTTATAATCACCAATACAGTATTTCACCTGGACAACAGCAACATGACCTCATTGATGCACCCACGTTCCATGAACTGGCATCTTATTGACCACGTCATCGTCAGGAGAAGAGACAGGCAGGATGTCCAAGTGACGAAGTCCATGAAATGTGCAGAATGCTGGACTGAGTACTGGCTTGTAATCTCGAAGCTAAATATCCGGATTCAGCCTAGCAGGCGACCACAAGACAAAAGTGTCCCAGTGGCTTAATGTTGATAGATTGAAACGAGAGAATGTAAAACAGGTATTTGTCGAAGAACTGTGCAGTCAACTAGATAAAATCGAAATAAACCACACGAATGTCGAGAAGAACTGGAAATCGTTTAGAGACCATGTGTACTCAGCTGCATCTGAAACCCTAGGTTCCACTATATCAAGACTGGTTTTATGAGAACGATACTGCCATACAGCGTCTTCAGGCCTGCTTAGAAACAGCTCTTCATCATCTTAAAACAACAACATGAAGAGATCTGTCTCACACAAACTCAGAGAGTTGCAAAACCCATGGCTGAACAATAAGGGAGATGAGATCAAGTCTAATGCAGACAGGAATTGTATGAAGAACTTCTTTAACGCTTTGAAGACAATCACCAGGAACATCTCCTGAACTGAGTGCTGACAGAACCATAGTGCTCACTGACAGAAAAAATATACTTAAAGGATGAGCCAAACACTTCACCAGCATCCTCAATCAAGAATCATTTATTAGCGAGGAGGCGACTGATCGACTCCCCAAAGTTGAAATCAACATATTTCTTGCTGATCCACCAATACTGACTGAAACTGTAAAGAAATTGACCTGCTGTCAAATGGCATAGCACCTGAAGCAGATGCTATACCAGCAGATGGTTACAAAACCAGAGTTTCGCACATGGCACAGAAACTCACTGAACTCTTCTAGTCAATGTGGATTCAGGGAAATATACCCAGGATTATAAGGATGCATTCATTTTTCCACTTCTGTAAGCAGAAATGCAACATACAATTATGCAATAACCAACGGGGCATCTTCTTGCTGTCAATAGCCGGCAAAATGCTTGTCAGAATTCTGCTGAATTGTCTTGAGCATCACATCAATCAAGGGCTCCTACCAGAGAGTCCTACCAGAAAGTCATTGTGGCCATAGGAAAGAACGAAAGACCAGAGACATAGTATTTTCAGCTCGTCAACTCCAGGAGAAATCACAGGAATAGAACTCCCACCTGTACACGACTTTCATCTATCTAACAAACGCCTATGACACAGTTAACTGTGGAGGCCTTTTGCAAGATCATGACAAATGTTGGATGCGAAGAAACATTCATGAAGATGGTTAGGCAGTTTCATCTTAACCATTCTCAGTCACTAATGGAGCCAAGCAGGGGTCTGTGTTGTCCCCAACTCTCTTTATTATAATGTTCTCAGCCCGGCTTAATGATGCCTTCCGTGACCATGATACTAGGATCAACATTAGATATCGGATTGATGGCAAGCTCTTCAATCTGAGGAGACTACAGCCTAAGACAAAATTACAGGAAATGACTATTCGTGATCGCCTATTTGCTGTTTAATGCCACCTCTGAGATTGACATGCAGCACAGTATGGACTATATCTCTTCAATTGGTGATAATTTGGGTCTCACAACCAATATCAAGGTGACCGAGGTGATGCACCAACCTACACCAAGAAAGCCTTACATACCGACTACCATCAAAGTAAATGGTCAAACCCTAGTGGCAGTGGACACGCTTACCTATCTTGGCAGCACATTGTCACTTGCAGCCCATATTGAAGATGAAACTAACACAAGAATCAATAAACCAAGTGTGGCCTTTGGCAAACTATGTAAAAATGTGTCGGAGCGCAGAGGGATCAGCCTACAAACAAAACTTAAGGTCTACAACGCCACTATATTGCCGACCATGCCGTATGCTGGCGAAGCCTGAACAGTGTATTGAAGCGACGCCAAGAAAATGGATCAGTCTCACACGGGCTGCCTGAAAAAACCTGACGAGGGTAAAAATGCAGGACAGGGTACCAGACAGTAGGTTCTCACACGGGCAGGGATTCCAAACGTCCACAATCTGCTGATAAAATCACAGGTGAGATGGGCAGACCACGTAACCAAGATGTCAGACGAGCGACTACCAAAGGATATCTTCTAGGGCAAGCTGAAGCGAGGGAAAGCAATCTAGGGTGGTCTGAAAAAATGCTTCAAAGATGACCTCAGTTATTCCCTAAAACACTTCAACATTGGCCCTGAGCCTTGGGAAGATCACTCCCAGGACAGCTCCAACCTGGCAGAGTCTCATCCATACTGGAACTACAGACTTTGAACGGAAGAGAATTGCAGAGGCAATGCAAAAACGCGAGCAGCGAAATATCAAAACTGCAGCACGTCCTCTAATAGTTAAGCAAACCCAAGCGGCTTTTGAGAAGTGTGGCTTCAGACAGTTCAAAGTACAAATTGGCTTGTTGAGCCATTTACATATTCACATTAACCAAACCTGTTAGTAATGTCATGGTCATATTCGTACTCGAATGACGATAATAATAATAATAATAATAATAATAATAATAATAATAATAATAATAATAATAATAATAATAACAATAATAATAATAATAATAATAATTCCAAATAATGAAATAATTTTTCGAATCAGAGAAATAATATTTCGTTTAATCGAATTTTATTTCGTTGTAACTAAATCAGAATTATTTGAACCCATGTAACTTAAGGGGTCTCGTTGGCCCCATGCGTAACGTTTCTAAATGTATAAAGCTTAAAGGATAAAATAGAGAAAATTTATTTTTCACGATAATGTAACGACATCTTTCTGGGGTCGTACTAAACACCACTTAGACATGCAACGGCATACAAATACACACAAATATATGCAAAGACAGATTAAGACATTGCGTGTTTTTGTTCACCTTTTGCTTGCACACACACACACACACACACACACACACACACACACAAAGATATGCAAAGACATCCAAAGATATACAAAGCCATACATTATGAGACACAGACATTTATATATTTCGATTCAATTTATTTTGTAACGTCTTTGTATTTTTTTTTTTTTATATTTTTTTTTTTTGTCGCGTGTCTTTGTTTGCTTTTACTGACTTTCTGCACAGCGGCGTGTCTTTGTTGTTTCAGCCAAAACACGGCTACGAACTGAGTGATATCCATGAAGAGAAGCCGCCGCAATCTAAAACCAAGATTGAAATTTCGACTCGATATTACTATGTCCATAATCAGTTAAATTCAGGGCGACAAAAGCTACACAAAATCAATTTTTAAGACGTATCATCTTTATTTAGCAAATAAATCACACACTATGTAGGCGATAAATGCAATAGATGTGTCTATTTCACAGCTAATGCTCTCACTGTAGTCATTGACAACTCATCCAAGTCACGAAGATTTCAACACAGTGACTGCCTTATGAGGTGTAATAGTGGCCTGCGCAATATCGTGTTCCGTGCTTAAGTCTGCATCCTAGTGGTTTGGTGGGAACGACATTTTGTGCGCCGGTTGGGCTTCTTTGCCAGTTTCGGTACTTTGTGTACGGTATATGTTCCGTATGAAGAAGTCACTGAACGATTTTCGGCCGATTTTCCGATCCGTATGAACTTCTGATATAATTTCATTTTCTCTTCCTCTCGTATTGTGTTCTAATTTATCCTGCCGACATTCAAACGGGCGTATTTCTTAGCTATGCTCTAATTTCTCGTTCCATATAATGCCCATCTCATTTCCACAATTCGGATTTTATCTAGTTTGTAGATTTTCTCTGCTAGAGTGTCTGTCCATTTCTGATCCCAATATATTTTGATTTTTAGACGATTGTTCATATTATTGGTGGTGTTGTTCGTCCACAGTTCATCTGATTTGTAATCTACATGTTCTGCCAGTTTATTTTGTATGTGCTCCTCATAATACTCTAAGAGGTCATAATGACCCTTTTCTTTCCGTGATCGAAGCCAAACGCCGCACACTGTATGCAAAATTAAAGTTATTTAACTTTGCTATGTCCAGACACTAAACTAGAGCGCCTCCTATGCACCTAAGAAATGATAAATCATGTTTAAGTACCACGTTAAGTTTCAAATCCTTTGACTCAAACGCTAACGGATAGAATGACGGACAACACCTTTACATAATACGTCCCGTCTAAAGATGGGCGAAGTGACCTTTCCATATTAAAACATTATTAATCTGTCTTAACTCAGAATATGGTGTCGTAAATTCTATTTACAAAATATTAAAAAACAATACTTCTAGAAAAAGATAATTTTAAAATATTGAAATGTGTAATGTTTTTGTTTTGATTAATTAATCAGACTAAACCTTTTCATTCTACGGAAAAATTAAGTAGCATATGCATATTACACAAATATTTATCAACATGCTTCACATAAAGCGGGATACAAGGATATATTACAAACAATATACGAAGGGGATTTTTAAGGTCTCCGAAGACAAAATCCGTGATCAATTCGAAGTATCAAAGAATCTATAAGGATTTATAAATGTATCTATTGTTATGTATATTTAATTTGTATTTCTTAGTTTTTTTCTCCATGATTATATGTTATGTATAATTGTATTTTGGACTTGACCTTGTCCAAAATCAAGTTCATTGTCTATCTGACAGGTAACTTTTATTCTGTAAACAAATAATGTTTAACAAATAATACATAGTTAATATTTCTCTATGAGTGTGAGTTAAATGTTATTAATGGAGGTAAATATGTTTATTTGGTTCTGGGTCTAGGACATTGGGATTCCCCCATAAAACCTGTTGTACCTGATGTATATCATATTCTTTCTTATAATTTTAGTAATAGACCTTGCCAACTTAAACTATTCTTGGAATGACCTTTTGACATTCATCTTGGTCCTACCTTTGTGTCTTACCTTTTAATATATTGTTTTTTATTTGAGAAATTACTCATTCTTGCAACTAACATCTGAGTCAGAATCAGACTTATTATTGTGTTCAGTATTTCTTTGAGTGGAATTATTTATTCAAATTATTATTCACTGGAAATATAAATTGTTCCTGTGTAATATTCTTGGACAGGAACATTAATTTGGAATGATATTGATTTCAGACAAGAACATTTTTGGATTATATTATTGTGATTCATCAAAAGACTGTTAGCACATAGTCACACTACAGGCCATTGGCACATGAGCATAGTCGAGATTACATGCATGTCAGCAAGTTCAATATTGGAACTTATTTGGAATATCATTGGAATTAAGTAGGAACTTTATACTTTTAGACTTGTAATAAATCTTTTAGGACTATTTGGGATTTAATTCACATTACTGCGAGTTCTTTAAAATGTTCACTTTGTATTCTATAGAAAAGATTATTTGTTGAATTTTACAAAACTTGTTGGTTTTCGCTCTTTTCTTTTATTTAGTTTAGGACCACAGAGTCGTAACACTATTTGAAAAATACGGTCACAGTCTTTGATTAGGAATCAACGAAACGTTAATATACGTGACGATACGTATATTTTCCCTGGTCAAGTTGAGTAAATACAATTCATTTAGTTCTTGATTTATCTTTAAAGAATGTACATAACATTTTTAATTTAAAACTAACTTTTATCTGCTAGTCGCATCAAAGAATTCTTGTAGCTAAAAATTTGTTCATCCTCCTTCTGAATAAACAAACAGCACATATATGCAAAATTCATAGAGATTACGCCCAAATCACTTAGCTCAATACCGTCACATTTGCATGAACCCAGTTTTTAGATGCATCACATTACACTCACCCAGTGCTGCAATTCTTATCACAAACAACGCTAGGTTAATGTTAAGTCTTGGGCTTCTTGAAGGCCAAATACGATTAGGTCACACAAATTGGTAAAAAGTCACAGAATAAACTTTGCTTAGCAACGTGAAAGCATAATTAATTAAAGTAAATGTGAAAGCTAAACTATTTAATTAAATCCAGTAATTCAGAATTTATTAAATTGCCATATTAAATGGCATTGAAAACAGAATAATTAACGTATCACGCAGACAATACCATATAGAAATGAACATTCCAATCATTCACGTATATTGATTGTGTGCAGTAGCATTGCTTGTTACAGATTCCTTTTTATTGTTAAATATGCCGTCGAAGTTGTGAAATCTTTCTCTTGAATCTTTAACATAATTGGCCAGTTGCTCTCAATTAAATCATCAAGATTATAATTAAAAGTAAAAATAACCCGTACTTAATTGCCACGGTAAGTCTGACAAAGAACATGACATACAGGCGATCAACAAGGATTTGAAAATTAAACAAAATACAACCGACATTTTTTAATATTTTTATTTAATTAATTTCTCTTCTATGTACAAACATATTTTGAGTTAATCATAGGGTTATTTATTTTAGATTCTATGTGTGTGTGTGTGTGTGTGTGTGTGTGTGTGTGTGTGTGCGTCTTTGTGTGTCTTTGCATATTGTTGTGCTTCTTTGTGTGTCTTTGCAGTGCATAGTAAGACCGAGTTTATGTGCTTAAATTAGACGTAATCCGTCCGTAGTCACAGTATCTTGAACATCTACGGTTATTTGCGGTGTAACACAGTTAATCATTTCGACAGTCGGCAAGTTTAATGACTTTAATTCCTCCTATAAAATGTTTCAGTCCAGTGATAAAGCCACGAGCCGTGCCCGTCCGGAAGTACGTGCCTTGAACGTTTCTAGTGTATAAATTTAGAAGGTGACTGTCATAAGATTACACCACTGATCTGCGATTGGTCAGATACGGAATTTGCCGGTCCCTGTGATTTTCCCGATTCATGTCATGTATCTTGTATATAAATAAATGAGACGAATATTACGTCAAGACAATTAGACTATCGTCGCACAAACAGAGTAACCAGAACATTTCGTATAATGTTTTGTAAAGCATGATCAAGATGAACATCATGAAAGGTTGGCATCGATACCATACACGGCATTTTACAATATCTATTTAGGCATCATTTCATACATTTTGTGTTTCTTTTAAAATTTCTACATAAAACGTCGGTGGTGAGTTTATATATATATATATATATATATGAAGTCTATCCAAGAATTGTGCAAACTTTCTGTGAAAATGGAATCTGTTATTTGCAATATTAAGAATAATCTGGTTATAATTATTTTTGGGATGGAGAAACTAAATCTTCAATATTTGTGTCAGAATGAAGCTACAAATGCGATTGCATGTTTCTCCTCGGTTTAAAAATCTGAAGAAATTAATTAATATTTGGAGTCACCTGGTGGATGCAAATTTCTTTTCAAAACAAAGTGTGATGTTTGGCTAAAGTTCGATTAATTTATTGATTGATTTTCTGCATTAATATTGCACTATTATTTATTTGCTACAACATTTTGCGCAAATGAAAGTAAATTTATTTATTTTTCTAATTGTAGTTGATAGAGTGATTTTCGGAACTATAGTTGTCCTTACCGTGTGTATCGTGGTCATCCAAGGAGCACCAAGTTCTATAACTCCTGCAATAGCGCCATCTGTTTGTGGAAATCCTAATTATAGAATGTGGAACGTATCTTGTGGCAAGCCATGTGTACCTGCAAAAGATTCTGCTACTACAATGATTAAAGAGAAATTACGCAACATTATTCTGCATATGAAGGAAGCACAAGACATGATAACGGCCCTAAAAGTAAAATATGTAAGTAGGCATTTCCGCCTATTATATTAATTAGTCTTAACAGTTATTGCTCCATCAATATTTTTTATTATTATTATTATTATTATTATTATTATTATTATTATTATTATTATTATTATTATTATTAGTCACAGTAATAATAGTGAACTGGTAGTAGTATTTCACCGGCTCTCCAAATTTGTTTTCTCAGTCAAAGAACATCTGTCGATGAAATCATTGTATCAAGTCAAATTGTCTTTATCATGATGGTGTTGGTGTTGTTGTTTAAGACACGCATGTATTCTTGTATCTTTTTAGTAGATATTGAAAAGCCAGTACATATTATTGTATAAAGGAGATGATAGATGTCCAGGGGAAAACCCCTAACGTTTATAAACAAAATAATATGTCCTTGAGCCAATAGTAATTGGTACAGAATCATTTCCTGCACGTATTTGGACAAATTATATCCTGGTAAGACTGACCGATAACACGTGTCATTTGTATACTTCCGCCTAATATTATGCTTTACTGACCTTCTGGCTTCGGTGTACTGTTTCTTGTGGTCATTACCTGTCGGATTAACTTGGATCTTGCTTGATTGCCTTTTAATGTTATGATGAGCAAGTTCGTTGTTATATCATGTCGAGGTAATGGGTTCTTTTTCTAAGGACACATTGAGGCAGCCAAGCAAGACTGGTCTGGATCGGTATATAACTTTCGACACGTTGGTTACGAGTTCGACTCATTACCTACTTTAGAACATGCAAGCAAATTTCCTCACTTTAAAATGGCCAGAAGAGATACCGTAAAGGTGCATGAATAGAAAAGTAAATTGTAAACCCACCCACCCAAAAAAGATATTAAAGAACAAACTTCTTTCGTCATTTGCTTGTTACTATAATTTCCATTCTTCCACCTTTTATTCCCGAACCTTTTGGCGTAAGTATGCTCATGCTAACAAAAATATAAAGAAGATGGGAGTACAAGTAGGAATGGAGTTTTTAGTGGTTTACTCATAATTGTTTATTATACAGTGGTTTCTTTCTTGTTTTTCAGGGTAATGACCGCATCAAGAATACAGATATGGTCACTAGCATTGAACGTAAAACAGAATACGCATTCAAAAACGGAAACATCGATTTCAAAAAGGAAGAAAGAAAGGCCAAATCATCAAACGCGGTAAGTTATTTTAATAAATGTTAGGTACCCATAAAGCAATGATATATATTTAATATTCTTGCTTTTTCTTCTTCTGCTGCTGCTGACTTTTGTGGCAGTAGTAGTAATTATAGGCAGAAAAGGAAGAAGATCACGAGGTGGTGCCGGAAGTGATGTCATGAGTATTAAGCATTTTTACATGTCGTTTTTGCCTCGAATCTAAATCTTGCGAAACTTTTACTAAAGAAAATTCATGGCTTTTCTTAACTTCTTTCAGATGGAAATAATAAAGGCAGACTACGATTCCATGGCAGCAGCCATCATGTTTACAGAACAAATGAGATTTAATGAAGATTCTTCAAAGCTATACGGCCAGCTGAGCAAAGATATCAACGGTCTCTCAGTTAAGCTCTCGACAGTTTTGTGCTATTTCGAAATAATCCAGTGCATCAGTGGAATTGTGCCAAGCACGAACCTAACGTGCCAGAATACGGTTGCAGGATCCGTTCAATCCTGGACAACAGAAGAAAACAGAATTTTAGTTGAATATTGGGTCTTAAGAGATATAGGGAAGTATCTTGCGGTTTTAATTCCAAAGTACCAATTAATATAATATATATATATATGTACAAGACGCACCCAATCTCTGTGATATTTTACGATATTCCTATATTGCGTGTTTTAAGAATTCCATATCATTTTCATAAATAATATTTATATAAGATTTTATGCAATATACTATCTCAGTCCCAATAGTTTAATATATATTTTCCATGACCACATACTCATACCTACTATTAGTGAGCTATCAGCATCTAGCATAGTCATTCTCGAAATTTGTTTCTACCATTTTATACCATTATATATTTTTAACTTTAATCCGAACACATTTTATAAACTTTATTTTTACATCTTTTATTTTCATTATTGTACGACTGTAGTATCGCCAGTTCAATCATGGGTTGTTAAAGAAATGTTCGACATTTTCATCAACTGCTATAATTAAAAATTTTCATTGATTATTACCGTAATTCAGTATCGTAGCACTATTTTAAAATCCTTAACAATATTTATCATATTGGTTTCCTATCGGACATTTTGTTTTGTGGACCTTTAGGTTACACTCCGTAAATTATGGTTGTTTTATTTTCGTTCTTACACATGTTTTGTCATAGTATATCTCATTGATTTGTAAATTGAGTTAACTTAGCTTACTCTATGCGTACGAATAACAATAGACGTTTGATATGCATTGATATATACACCTCTTGTAATCGATTAGACTTTTTCAGACGATAATTATTTTTAAATGTAATTTTTCCTTGAATAATACCATGTGCGTGGTGTTTTGATTTGTGTATATATCTTTCAAGTTGATCTCAAACATTTTCAACCATTTTATATGCGTTTCTCTGGAAACTGTTTGCATTGTTCAGAAACATGTAGATTTATTTTAATTTTCTTGAATACACATTGCAAATAATCTTCTGGTTATTTATTTACAACTCCGTTAATAAAGTGTTTGATTAAAAAGATACCGTTAATTTTATATCAGTTACTTCGACTTAACCATATGTAAATTTTCATGAAAGTACTTCGTCCGGTGTGCGTGTACGTGTGTGTGTGTCAAATATGCATGTTTTACACAAGTTACAACTATTTTACGCAATGCACTTTTGTTTTTCTGTCTGTTCGTAGCCATTGAAGTATCATATGTCACTTCACTCATCATTTACCGTCCAACTAATTTACACTGTGAACCCAAATGCGGCATTACTTATAACCGATGTGGAGACAATATCAACGGTTACATGGTTTTGATGCGACCTCTGCCTCTGTGTAATTATGGGAACATACTGTACAGTTTAAGGAGATATTTTCATTTTTCTTTCTGAAATTGAAACGTTTCAAATCTTGCTCATTGCTAGGTTGGCAATATTTAAAATTTGTGTTGGTAGGTATGCACTTTCTTGTAACGGTTCATCACCACAATAATGCCTATTTGACGCTGATTAAAATTTAACTTACAAAAATGCAACCTGAATGAATTCCCTAATAAACTTAAGGAAGACAAACCCTTCAAAAAATAAAGGTATACATTGAAAAACTATAAAAGATGAAAGGTAAAGATGTTAAGATTCTGTAAAATGTAGATGCACCTAAAATCAAGATAAAGTTTAAAGAAATATAAAGTCATAAATTTCATATACATTTCACAGAACTCTCAGGAGGCGGCAGAAAGTCATTGTATCAGAAATGCTTCTATAGTGTCTCTTTATCAATCTTGTTAGAGTCATTTTAAAATTTCCAAAAAAGAAATGAGAAAACAAAATGCGTAGTTTCAAAACTTTTAGGTTACGTATGTGGCTGATGTAGGTGTACAATAAGGTTTTAATTGTTTTTTTTTGACCCAATGTTTGCAAAATGTCTTGCAAAATTATCTGCCACAAACTCCCCCAGCTTTGTTGGGGGTGGGTTGTAGTGGATTTTGGTTATCATTATCTAGAGGGTGATCGCCGACGGTGTAATTGCCCGGGTCGAGTAAATGTCAATATAAAGTGTGAAACTTATAGGTGGAATAGATAGAGATCTGAGCAGATATATAAAACAGAATGACACGAGCTCCCGTACATGTAAAGACAATAAATTTAATAAAAATTCATAAACAATTGTGATAATACATTACATTAGGAAGAAACACTTCTTTTTGAAAACAAATCATTCAACGAATTTCAACCACAAATATACTTGTACAAATAGCCGATCTGTTTTAAGTGATAGAATTAGTTCATCATCGAATCGAGTGAAAGATCGAAGTCAATGCCTTGTACAGATTCATAACCTGATTGTTCTGCTTCAGTCCGAATTCACTACAACTATTCTTTAACTTCCCCGTGCCTGTACGTCTAGGTCCTTTCCACTTTTCCCTTCTCCAACTCTCTAGTGTCTCGCCGCTTTCTGCCCTCGGACTTTGTGTGGTTAGGTGGTTATGTAAGTATGTGATGCGTAGATACTTCAACAGGTAGATTCGTGTATACGTCACGTGGATACGTCGGTGAATACGTCACGTGGAGCTATCTCACCTTCCAAAAGTAAACAAAGTAGCAACCTAAATATTCTGTCAGGTATCCTACTGGGAATAGATCATTACTCCCCTCGTTAATGTCAGATATAGATCTATCGGAATTCAAACAGATACCAACGGCCATTTGGTCAAGCTAAACATTGCAGACCATAAACAAACCTAGTTTCCTAAGATCAATGTACTTCCTAATGGCTATTTCAACACTGGCTCACATTAACATCACCCCGAGACATCAGTTCCGGTCTCGTCTCAATTACACAAATGAATGAATGAAATTCCTTACATGGCTCAACTACGGTATTTATAGCGAATACACACATTCAAGTCTCTAGCATATATGAAATCAGACTACATGGTTTAACAACGTTAATTTCAGTCAATACGCGCTCAAGTCTTTATCATACGTGAAATTATCTAAGTCGGAGAATTCCCACGGATTCTCGTAACTCATATCAACTAAAGTAAGGCATGAAATTCTAAATACATATTTATCTATAACAATCGAGACTATACATTCAAACGATTCATCAACTTATATAAAGAATATCATTGTACGGATTCATATAGATGAACTCACACAGTTGTATTCATATCAAGAAAATTGATCTACGAATCTAACCAAATAAATTCATGCAAATATAAGCAAATAAATCAAACAAATCGTCATATTGATATCGATGATTTACGTAAGACTGACGCAAAATACCTTGTGTTTTCAAGCTTTCCCGCCAGAATTGTGTCCGTCGATTTTTCCAGACATCCGATCACTTGGATGATTAATTACGAGTGAATTTCTTCTAAATTCGACCCGGAGTCTTCTACATTTGTTTTCTCTTGCAGAAAAAAGTGTCGAATGACCAGAACCTTTGCGGCGGCACATTAAAACCGAGAGTTTTCATGTGGAATCGCGCCTCCTTATTCAGCGTAACCAATCCGAATTAAATATCTATCCCGCCTTAACTAGGCGCTAAAAATGTAGTCTGCCTGACAACCTCAGATTACCAAATACTGATTCCTGGAACTTCAAACTGACAGCTTCGATACAGATAGGAAGTTAACACCTATCCCTTTCAGTTAAATAAACGTAGGCTTAATTAAGAATCACTGCTCTCATGACAGAAACATTATCAATCAGTGCATTATGGCGATTTAAACACGCGCCGGTCCCCATAAATCTAATTAATCGTTCACCTGCCCAGCTTAATGTGTTCTTCATAGATCGACAGAAATTTGCACCCTTACATTATCGAAAAGGGATATTTGGGGCATTTAGTTCGTCATTACTTCTAGTCATCACTTTTATCAATGTTGATGTGCAATAACATTTCCAATTTTTCATCTGGCCTGTTTTTCAAAGATACATTTAAAAGTTCTCAAACAAAGGGACTCTTCTGAGGAATTCAGTTTGTTGTTTTTTCTTCCCGCACATTGTTTGGTGGATTTTATTTAAACATGTTTGGCTATACACATGCCCTGTGTAGAGGTGCAATTAGGTTGTACGTTTTTCCAAATGGGCCATTTTCCTAGAAATGTCTTGAAAATTGTCGATAACGGGGAATATCGAGTTTTGAGCACGAAGAATTTAATCATCCTTACTAATTATCCCCAAGCATGGGGATACTGTCGTTACACAGTGTGTCAATTTGTGGTAAAGCTTGTCTTCGCTTCTGATCACACACCGTTTGGAATACTTTAATCAAACATTAAAGGCTAGGTATGTGGTTGATGTAAGTGCGCAATACGATTCGTTTTTTTTTTACTAGGGATACTATTGTGGAAATATCTTGAAAAATTTTCAGAAAAGAGCTATTTTGACAACTCGGCTCGTCAACGCTTCTGCTTCCACATGACTTGAACGATTTTATTGAAACCTTGTAGGCTATATGTGTGGCTGCAACAGATGCCCAATATGGTTGTATTTAAACCCTGTCTAATAATAGCAATTATGTACTTTATGTGAGTCTGTTGGTGTAAGAGCTAAGATCAGCTTTTAATCCCATGCACATCGTGATAGATTAACCCCAGGCGCCAGAATATCACACCTTGTCCATGTGCTGTTAAATCTAACGAGTAACACCTGTGTAGTAAATCTTTTCATGTACTCATTGAACTATTGAAGGTAAGCGTGAAACTTAGACAGGTTTATTTCGCTTTCCCAACATACACATGGTTCTATGTAATATGAAAAACCAGTCTGCTTGTGTCTAATCCCAGGAAACAAATATCACGTTGTCATAACTAAGGAAAATGTCAGTGTTCTGATTTATTACGTGTCGTGACGTATTTTAGAATCCGTAACAATATCAAACATATTTGTTTCTCATTGACAATTATTTAGTGGAGCTTAGGGATAAACCTGAGGAATTATGATTGATAACTATTAATTCATACTCAGACTATACCATATTAACCCGCATGATTGGAATTATGATTGATAACTATTAATTCATACTCAGACTATACCAAATTAACCCGCATGATTGGAATTATGATCGATAACTATTAATTCATACTCAGACTATACCAAGTTAACCCGCATGATTGGAAACTGAGTTTGCTTAGAGTGCATAACAGTTTAATCAATTGAAAAAATAAAAATGTATAACAACTAAATTTGGAATTCGTTGCTATGTGTCTGTTTTAAACACTTCATTGTTTTCCAAACGTTACTCTTTTCAAATGTAATTTTTGCATGGTCATCACCATGTGCATGATTTGTATATAGTTCTCATACATTTTCTATCATTTAATATATCGTACTCATGAAAATTATGGTATTTTGCAGGAATATGTCAATTTGTTTGCATTCTCTTGTATACATATTGCAAAGGATTATCGGTTTATTTTTATTGTAATATTATTTTAATGTTTTAGAATGTTTATCTTGTGTTTAATATGAAATATAACCATTAAAATCATTTGTGAATGAATATTTGTTATTATGTAGGTTAGAGTCGGCATCTTAGACACATTTTTCACAAGATGCAATTATTTTTCGTAATGTGTGTGTGTGTGTGTGTGTGTGTGTGTGTGTGTGTGTGTGATATTTGGATTTTTAATGTAGCTGTAACAATTTTTCAGTCATATCGCTACGATGTCTGCAGTGTGGCAGTTTATAGTGATGTCTAGCACTGGGGCATCATGCCACCGACATGTGGCATCATGTCCCACCCAGTCACATTATCCTGACACCAGGCCGACCAGTCCTAACACTAACATCTTAATGCTGAGAGTCTAGCGAGGCAGCTGTTAAGACCATTTTATAAGCCTTTTTCATGACATGGCCGGGGTTCGAACCCGCGACCTCCCATATCCAGACGCCCTAAGCACTAGGCCACCGGAGCAGTCTATTTCTTAATGTACTTTACTGTCAGTATGTTTGTCTGTTTGTGACTTTTGAAGTCTTGGATGTCACTCTACTCGTGCTTTATCTTCCATGTAATCAACACATTGAACCCAAATTATAGTTTTAAGGTTGGAGTGGTGCCCGTCATAATGGTAAATTAGGTTGATATGACTCCTCTGTGTGTGTGTGTGTGTGTGTGTGTGTGTGTGTGTGTGTGTGTGTGTGTGTGTGTGTGTGTGTGTGTGTGTGTGTTTCGTGGATGTGTTAAGTATGGATTCTGATTTTCAGATTGAATCTTGAAAGTCATACATTACCCCCAAAGTTGCTATAAGTTAACAATTACATGATCTTGGATGCTTCATATGAAATATTTGCATGTCGAATGACTCCAATAATGTGCTTTGCCCAATGGCTCAGCACTGTAACCTACCCGGACAAATCGAACCAGTGAAATTTGTGATCATGATTCCAAAGCTTAATCACGAGACCCTCGGTCACTAAAGAAGCGAGGGCAATGTTCAGCTCCGACACTAACGGTATGACAGGAAATACTATCACATGCAGTTAAATAAAGGGAACATACCGTGTAAGTAAAAATAAACGTTCTTTAAACAACAGAAAATAAATTGCTCCATGAAGGATATCTATATGGAATATTCACATTTACGTCAAAGTATTGCAAAGCTAACCAGATTTCAGTTTTTTTCTAATTATTACCAATTTTCATTCTTAAATTGAGGCTTGTAATATCTTTCTCATTGCTTGGCTGGCAATAATTAAAATTTCGTCCAATTAGCAGCAGGCGGCATTAAGGTCTAAAATATAGTTACGATATCAAATTTTCTGAAGTGTCTCGTTGTACCTCTAATACAATTTTGATGAATTCCGAGGAACATTTGAGGATTTCCTGACTGGTAAGAATTTATCAAACATTTTCTGAAAGAAATGAAATGTGTACAATTTTAAAACTATAATTTCTTATGTTATATAAAGATTACATTATCGTTAAAAGGATTACGAATAAGATAATGTTAGATTTGAATAAAGGAGAATGGACAATATTGAATAAGGTCCCGTTTCTGCTCCTGTCTTACGAAAAAATAAATATTGATAAATTTCATGACTCTTCGTCTCAGTAGTTGATAGCTAAGCTGGTAGAGCGTACACCAGCCGCACAAATTAACGTGCGTTGAATGTCAACGTTTTTAATCTAACATTTTCTAATGCGATAAATACAAAAATGTCTCTGTCATTATCAACTTACAGGTTAGAAGCTGAGTTCTTGAACTTTTACGAGAAAGTAAAATCATATAAAATATATGGAACAAATTAGAGAATCGCCTCCCATTAAATGAAAATTATTTTATGCCAGGACAAATTTTAAATTGGTTCTAAAATAATGATATTTTCACAGATGACGGGTAGTATATATCTGTGAGTATCCTAACGAAAATGGGATGGTGATGGTTCTGGCCCTATCCAGCGTTCAAAATTTCTATCAGCCGAGCCGCTTGATTCAATATGCTTTAAGAGTGGACTAGAACTTTGTTTTGAAAATTAAGATTTTGCTCCCTTTTCAATAGCTATTTTTCCAAGCCCAGAAGTTGAGAAAATTTTAATAGTCCACTTCTTTCCTTTGGTACAATATATCATCAAATATTATTTCATCGTTCTTAATAGGTACCATATATGTTGAATGTAATATTTTATTTTACGAGAGAGAGAGAGAGAGAGAGAGAGAGAGAGAGAGAGAGAGAGAGAGAGAGAGAGAGAGAGAGAGAGAGAGAGAGAGAGAGAGAGAGAGATGGGTGGTCTTGTTTATATAATGCATATCGCCATTTTAAATTGATTTGATTTTTTTTACGGATATGCAATATCAACGAGAAATACATGGAATAGATTAAAATCTTGTTACCCTTTTTCACATTTTCTCAGCACACCGTTTTCATGGCATTCAGCATGTGAACTCAAAACCTATGACACAACCCCAATTCAGCCACTTCATTCTGTTAAAATAAGCATCGTATGAAAAAAAAAAAAATGTTCATAAGCCAGAAAATAAAGAGTATTCAGAATAGTCTTTTGATAATTTTCTTTATGCAAAAAGGGTTCCTGATCTACCAGCTGTCTCAAGAACATATGCATGTATGTGTTAAAAATGCCTGTGATACAAGTGTCTATTTTAAGAAAAATGTTTTCAAAAGACACGTGGAGTTCATAACAAAGATACTCAACTGTTAAAGGAATCGGTGGAATCGAAAAAATATAACTTAAGAGCCTATTGGAATATTCTGAAAGCTAAAGTACGTTTTTGTTTAGTTGTATAGATTAACCTTCTAAGAACCAGAATCTTACACAAGGATGTGGAGAGTAGGATATAGGCAGAAATTATACAGGTTATGAACTAAATATCTATGTATGTATCGGTACTCTTTAAAGTTGTAGAAGGGGATTTTCCACATTAACAACGGTCGAACACTTCCATGCACTCACACACGTTGACTCGAATAAGCAGAATCTTATTATCCCTCATCTTATATTCGGAACAAGAGAATGCAGATGGTGAAACCTCAAATTCACATCATCGCAGATATGAAATGGGAATCGTACCTATCTCAAAATATGCAAAATCCATTTTTACACATACACAGACACACACAGACACACACACAGACACAGACACACACACACACATTCTTGTAAAACCTACAAAACGGAGACATATGATTTTTACCATCTAAACGGGGACATTGTTATTTTAATAAATTATGAGCGATAAAGATCTATTTTACTATGCATTTGATATATGCATGTCATTTCTAATTGATTTGTGGTTGATTTCCAAGAAATACTGTATGAGAATCTTTACCATCAGAACGGGGACACACACATATACACAGTGTTAGAAATTATACAATCAAATAGGGGACATTCAATAAGTATGTATTTTGATTCTAAATAGAAATCAATTCAATCTAAATACTGCAGCAATCTCACCTCATGCACATAGTTCCCATCTATATTAACAAACTAAAGTAGTATAGTGGGTTACCGTAGCGTCAATGGGAATTAGCATTACAGACCCCCCCTGGGCCAGTATAGCGTCAAGAAAGTAGGTCAACACCCTGGGCCTGTATAGCGTCAATGGAAAATGAGGTAGAGGGACTAGAACACCCTGGGCCTGTATAGCGTCAATGGAAAATGGAGTAGAGGGACTAGAACACCCTGGGCCTGTATAGCGTCAATGGAAATTTGGTAGAGCGGTGACTAGGAGACTGGGGGTTTGTAGAGCGATAAGCGACAGGTGGCATGTTTCTTTTTTTTAGTAGAGGAAGGGTTTTATATATATATATATATATTCGTTTAGGGGAGACCAAATGAAAATTAAGATCTTTTCGAGGTATTGGAAGTGGCCCTGAAAAGGGCCTTTGGGTTCTTCTTCTTTTATCTTCTCCAGTTCTTCCACCATGTCCTGACTTTTTGAATAATTCCTTTCTTCTTTTCTTCTTCGGGCATCCAGTCAGGATGTCCGAGAGCTCTGAATTTTTGCTGGATTTTCATCCAGTTCTGATTTAGTTTCTCAAACTCTTCTTT
>JAECUM010018250.1:0-33407 GCA_016617855.1 Megalonaias nervosa
ATATATATATATATATATATATATATATATATATATATATATATATATATAACGTGCATTTATTTAATAACAAGAACAGCTGGACACATAAAAGAGCTAAAAGCTTAAGTTTCCTGGGAGGATAATACATGTCTGGTATTGGTCACAACTGATAGCATGTGGATGCAGTCCGAGTTTCCTCTGACCCTTGAAACCCCAATTTTGATATTTGGACATTCGGATATTTACGCCCCAACATAAATGTACAAGTATCAAAAATGGATGTGGCAAGGGACAGAGGAAACTCGGACTAGTGTGGATGGTATAGTGCACATTATTGATCACTTCACATGGCGAGTGGATGATATATTGTAGTGTAATGGAGTTCACAGTTGTTGTCTGTCCAGGCTTTACATACAAGACTTACAGCAGAAAATGGTTATTTAGACAATTTAATTGTGATGTACCCTTGTGATAAATAAAGTAAACGGTAAGAGTTACTCACTAATGTTTACTAGGGTACCAATAATATGTTTCTGACAGACGATTGTGAAAACTTAGCAGACGACAACAAAAAAAAAAAAAGCATTTGATCTAACCAAAGGTAGAAATTATGGGATATTTATATAATCTAACCAAGGTTGCATCCAGGGGTAGAATTATGGAATACTGTAAAACCTCTCTTGAGAGACCACAGTTACGACGGACCACCTGTTTTGAGAGACCAGGATCCCCATGTACTGATTTATTGATTCTATAGTGTTGTGACCTGCCATGAGAGACCATTATTTTTGGGACATAAGGGGTGGTCTTTCAAGACAGGTTCTACTGTATGTACATGAGTGATAGTGCAGAAGGACAAGATTTTCTGTTGTCAGCATTTTGAAACATAAGAAAGCAGTTAGCGTGAGCAGTATAGGACCTCGCTCACAATAGCGTGTTTGAAGAAAATCATGTTGTGCCCGGTTGTATAAAAAAATATATAACTGAAAAGTTAAAATAAATAAAAGAGATTAACATTTAACGAGGTTTTAATCCCGATTTGATTGCAAGGCTGTAAAAGAACCATTATGAGAGTGTTTATTATATTCGAAAAATATCTCTCGTCATCGTATGCAGAGAAAGCAAAATTATATAATTTAATTTTGTATAGTCATGATAACATGATCTTATTTAACTTGATCTCTTGGTAATTTACAGTTTGTTTAAAAAGGTACTCCTTGTACATTTAAAATTTAATTTTTTTTGTATCACACATTTCTTTAACCATTTACACGACTTATTTTAATCACTGTCATTCTTAACAGAATAAAGCTTACTTCTTGTATAGACACCCCCACCCTATCCCCAAAGTTCATCTTTTAAAAGACCACGGACTTTTGTTTTCATTTGAGAAACATCAAATATATTATCTTTCTTGAGAAGTTATCAGACCCGAAATGAATACATAACGAATCTTTATCTGTCTTTAACAAACTCATTGTATCATTACATCAGTGTTTTAGTTTGTTGTAGTACAATTTTTAACACCTTCCACTTTTGTCATTCAATTCGCCATGGTTCTTGATAGAAATACACGACTCTTTTACATGGGCACCCTCACACAGACACAAGGGAGAAGGGCACTTGCGTCCGCAGTCCCCCATCCCCGGATTTCACCTCTACAAATGTTTTGGCTAACATCCATAAAACTTAATAGCTGAACACTACATGTTGCCCCCTACCCTCAGCCCAAAAATTCTGAGTGCGCTCCTGCTCTTTGAATCTGTGTTAGTTACATATTACTTGTTGTTCTTCAACGTGCACAATAACACAGCTAACAACGGGGGTGTACCCGTTTTCCCCTGTATCAATTTCGTTTGTAATGGTGATAAATTACGTGCTCGTGGAAGTAATATTTCATGTGCTAACGGTAGTATTTGAAAAAGTCCTGTACATGTATTGCACATATAACTTTACTTGTAAAATACCAGCAAAACTTTCATCATATTTTTAAGACATTCAATTGTCTTTGATGACATCAACTAACTCGTGATCCGTCCATAGAAACTGTTTGAATCTTTGTACATACAGTCTATACTAGAGTAAAAATGCAGATAACAAAGATCCTCATCCGCCCTAGAATAATGAGCCTGCAGGTAGGAGTCTATGTTGTTTGGTTTATTAACTGCACAGACCCAAATCTACAGATTCAGAATGCGCCTGCAGATTTGGGTCGGTGCAGTTTGCAGTTGGACTCGTATTGTAAGTGAGCACTTATGGTAATGAATGACCTTCATTTTAACCTGTCGTATTTCCTGTTGTTTCTGATTTTGCTTTGATCATCAACATAGTACTCAGTATTTGCTTTCGAGTATCTGTGATCCATCATGACAATTCCTCTTCTCATTTCTGATTCTATCATAGTTTGTAAAATAAAGATGACTCAATTTTGCGTATTTTCAAACTGGCATCATTATCTGCCGGAGTGAAATGAAAAAAGTTGAGTCATGCTTACAATTTTTCATGCAGACATTCAACAATTGTCATAAAAATATCACACAACATTGAAGTAGCTTTCTTGACAGTAGTCATGCAGATCACCAATTTCAAAGTGTTTCGATACATCTTTCTTATACTGGTAATCCTCCTTTGTATACATGGTCCTCGAAGACGAGAATAAAACTTCTAAATTGGTAGTAATTAAGTTTCCTTACATCGTTTAAGAGCATTCATATACCTGTACATATCTTTTCTCAGATATTTGGTTTCCATGTTTTAAAAGTGTTTTATGCTTTAGTGAATTTGTCATCATTGAAATTCTTTGCAAGTTGTTCTAACGATTGTCACAAGAACCGGAAAGTGTCTTGGAATCTGATTATCACCTTCCTTACCATCCTTTAAAAATCTATTGACTAGAAAATCCTTACTAAATGAAATGTATTTCTCGTCACTGTTTGATATCAATAGTGAGTTGGGGCGAAATAGGGTCACATAGGGTCTAATGTTAAATTTGGTCGTTTGCACTATTGGGTCAAAATTTATAGGGTCATATAGACTTCTATGTTAAATTTGGTCGTTTGCACTATGGGGTCAAATGGAACTTTAACATTGACCTGTCTAGGATCAATGGGAATTGACGTCACGGTTACAAGTGGTTGACCTCAATCGGGCAGAACAGTGTGGTAAGGGGCTGACACGAATATGCGCTACTCATGCGACAAATAGAGACATAGACATAGAGACGTGGGTTAGAGACAGGGGTTGAGACAGTGACAGAGACAGAGACATAGACGACATACACAAACATAGATTTATGAACACAAATCTATCAAACAAAAATTCGACTAAAAAGTTTTTAGCAAGAGAGAATAGATATCTTTTCGAGGCAATGGAGTGGCCCCGAAAAGGGCCTTTTAACTTTCTTCTATTTTGTCTCCTCTCTTCTTCTCCTCCGCCAACATCTTATTTTCTCCACTACATTTTTCTTCTCCTTTTCATCCTCCTCTTCTTCCTTCTCTTTTATCTCCTCTTTTTTTCTCTTTTGATTCTCTTCCTCTTGTATCACCTTAGCATTCCATCTTCTCATTTCTTCTTTTTCCTCTTTCTCCTCCTTTTCTTCTTTTTCCTGTTTGATCAGCTCTGTCAGTCTGTCCTGTTTATTCAATGTTGAACGGCGCGATTGACTTGACTTTTGGATTATAGTGGCGTGCCACTGCTTAATGCCTGCAAGGCAGGCTGTTAAACACTCCTGGGAGAGGGAATCAGAGCCACCTCCCCCAGGCTTTAATGCACTCAACGAGTGCTGTTAAATAAGCCGTCAGGCAGCGAAACTGTGTGTTCCATGCTACCTGAATGTTAGGGTTGTCACGAGTGGGAGTAGACCCATCACGCACTCAAGTTTCAGCAGCTTTTCACCAATCTATATTTAGTGAGTGGGTTTTGGAGCACACACTCATATTTGGTAAGGTATATTTATATGCGTGAATTGCACGCTGTTAAACTGAATGTCCGGGCGAGGCAAAGGAGGACGGAGGTTGGCAGGTAGGTGCGAGTCCATATGGAAGTGCTCGTTGTCTCCAGGGTTGTTGGTCTAAAATTGCGCCTTGCACGAATTTTGAATAATCAAGGTATTTATTGTCGAAAAAGTTGATTCGAATTGAGTTGGTAATACTCTGTGCTGTTTAAGAAGGAGGTACCTCTGATGACAGCCATTAGTATGTTATTATTTGTATTTTTTTACTGGCCCTGATGGTCCTGGGCTTTGACCACCTTATATACCCTAATTTGGGGTCCTAGGTAACATACTTGGCTTTTAGGAGGGCCTATCGGTCTTGGGTTGGCTAAATGTTTTGGGACCGTGTATGTACGTAAAGTATTTATTTGCCACCTTGTGTGGCGGGGCCTGATGGTCATTGGGATTTGACCACCTTATATGATTCTGTTTGAGGTCATACTGTAGTTCATATAGTTGGTTTACGTTGCCACTTGTGTGGCAGGCCCTGATGGTCCTGGTGTTCGGACCACCTTATAATATCTAGGTTTAAGGACATTCGTCATGGAATGGCTGTCATCTTTGGTAATTAGGTTTCAGAATGTGTTAGTTAAGTAGGAAGATAGTGTTAATGAGGGTTAAGAAATTAAGAAAGATGAGTGTTATAGGAGTTATAAAGAAGATGTTTTTTTTTTTTTTTTTTGTTTGTTTTTCTTTTTGTTTTTGTTTTAGAGAGAGAGCGAGAGAGTATGATTATTGTAGTAGTGGTGGTTCGGTTAGTCTGCAGGTGTTTTTGCTTTTTCTTTTCGGATTCTGTTGTTGCTAGTTCGTCAGTGATGTTTCTTTATTTACGTGTTTGGTCCTAGGTTTAACCTTATTTTGCTTTGTTGTTGTTCTGCACGATTGTCTCCCCTGAATAATCAGGTCCCCATCGACATATCAGAGACACTCGTGCATGCTAGAGTTATTTTGATGTACAGCCCTATTTATAAAGTTTGTTATTGATTTTAATCTGCACAAATGTCTCCGCTAAATAATCAGGTCCCCATCGACATTTCAGAGACACCCATGCAGTCTACTGTGTTTTTATTTACTTAATGTGTGACTATTTACATATTGTAGCCTAAATTTGCCCTATGTTGATTAAATTTTAAGCTGCACGAGTGTCTCTGCTGAGTAATCAGGTCCCCATCGACATTTCAGAGACACCGATGCAGATTTTTTTATTATTATTTGTGAGTTTTTATTTTTATTTTTATATTTTACCCCTAAGTCGGGATTCCTTTTAAGGATGTTATTATATATTAGCTTAATATTGGGGTTGTTTTTCCCTATGAATTCCGAATAAGTTATTGGGGATCCCATTTCTTGTTGAGCTATTTGCAGTTTGTTTCTAGCCTGTTGATACTGTGAGCAGTTATTAAAGATATGTTCGAGGTCCTCTATGGTATGGCAGTGGTAGCAGTTTATGGTTGAGGATTTTGGTCCCAGATGCTTTCCAAAACTGCTTGCAAGTTTTGTCTTGCCTGTTAGTATTCGGTTGATAATTCTTTGGTCCGAGCTGTTTATATTTGGTGGTCGTATGGACCTGTCAACTTCATTTATGGTGGAGTAGAGTTTCCTGCCTTTGCGTATTCCATGATTCCTGCCATTTTTTGTTTATGTAGTTTTCAGCAATATTTAAGGTTTCAGTAGTGCTGTATTTGAGTGCGGCAGGGTTTGGATCTCTCAATTTGTTTTTAGCGACTCGATTTGCTTGTTCGTTGCCGAGGATTCCTATATGTGACGGTATCCATATGAATTCTACTATTTGTTTCCTAGTGGATAGTTCTTTATGTAGGCGATACGCCTCGGCAAGGAAGTTTTCTCTTGTATTAGTGTTTTTAGTTTGTATTGATGTAATTACACTAAGTGAGTCGCTTATGATTACTGAGTTTGGGGTGTTAATTTCTTTAATCCATTTTAATGACTCGATGATAGCCCAGAATTCTGTTGTATATATGGAGCAGTGGTCTGGTAATCTGGTTCCAATTTGAATGTTGTACTTTGGGATAACCACTGCTGCTGCTGTTCTGGGTGGGTCAGGTGTTTCGGATCCATCAGTATATATTTTTTACGAAACTAGAGTAGGTGTCCTGTATATCCGTTGCAATGATGGTTTGTAGTTTGAGCTCTTGTCTGTTTATTTTTGGTGTAAAGATTATTGCCACTGTTTTTTCGTGTGATATCTTAAACCCCCGTTTATCAGCCCATCTCCCTATATTGTCAAGACTTTGCTGGATTTCTGAGATAACTTGATTGCTAGCGGGTTTCCAGCTCTCCAAATTTCGCTATCATCAGCAAATTGTGAGATATTTACTTTTGCTGAGGTGAAGTTGCGATCCAGGTCGTTAATCATTAAATTGAAGAGAGTGGGGCTGAGCACGCTCCCTTGCGGTGTTCCATTTTTTTAAGTGGTACTCGTCTGAGAGTGTATTTCCTAACCTAGTTACGATTTTCCGACCTGTGAGAAAGTTCTCAATCCAGTTGAACATGCGTCCAGTAATTCCGAAGTGATTAAGTTTTGCAATCAATCATTTGGTCCAGACAAGGTCAAATGCCTTTTCAAGATCGAGGAAAACAGCTATGAGATTTCTATCTGATTTCCTTTTTGAGTTGAATGCAAGTTTTATGTCAGCTTCGAGTCTCAGTAATTGGTCAGTGGTGGACCGCTTGTTACGAGAGCCACATTGGTTTTCCGATAGTAAGTTGTTGCTTTCTAGATGGTGTTTCAATCTGTTTGCTAGTACGGTTTCCATTATTTTGCATATGTTGTTGGTGAGCGAGATGGGTCTGTAAGAATTAATTTCGTTAGGGTCTTTTCCGTTTTCAGGGACAGGAATGACTATGGCTTGTTTCCAGCTGTCTGGTAGATGGTCGCTGTTCCAGATGTTATTCAATAATTTAATGATAGTCGTTGTGATGTTGTTTGGTAGGTTTTTATATATAACATAGCCAATATCATCTTTTCCGGGGGATGTTTCTTTTTTGGACCCTAATGCTATTTCCCACTCATGTAGTGTAATGTCGCTGTTTAGATCAGATTCCTTAGTTCCTAGGTCTTTAAAGAGATGTTTAAAGGAAACTTCTACTTTTTTCCGATGTTCTTGGAAATTTTGGGTATGATTTGTATTGCTGCTCATGTCGGAGAAGTGACTGGCGAGCAAATTTGCTTTTTCCTTGTTGTTATTGGCACCTCTTACTTTAGGGGTGATGTTGATTGTTTTTCCCCGGATTAGTTTTATTTTGTCCCACTCTTGCTTAGAACTGGTTTTAATGTTTAATTGGGAACAGAAGTGTTGCCAGGATTGTTCTTTGGCTTGTTTAATGATTTGCTTAAGGCTTTTATCTCGTGCTTTATATTCTTGAAAGTCTATTGAGTTTTTAGAGTGTTTAAATTTATTAAGAGCTTTTTTCTTTTCCATATGCGCCATTTTACATTCCTCGTTCCACAAAGGCACCCTTTGATTGGTTTGGAACTTTTTGCCTTTTACGGCGCGTTTCAATCAATCAATAAAGAATTATAGTCGCTTGTGCAACCTTGGTGCTTTCGCGACTCGTTAAGTCTTGAAAACGTCAAGATTCTTAATTGGTCGGGGTTGTAGGAGTGGTGCCACTACAACCCCGCTTTGATGTGCAAAAGTCGCACTACTTAATTAATTGCCGTGTAGAGGAAAAAAAGGGGAAAGGGACCCGGGGAGAGAGGTGCACGGCCACGCCCTTGAAACGCCAGCCCGTACTTAATTGTTTAAATTCAGTCCAGTTATACTAATGGACAAAACCTAAAACCAATAGCGTGTTAACCACTTGTACAATTATCCAAATCAAAATAGTTAAACAATTTTCTTTACTTATTTCATCATTAGTTGGAATTTTGTGTACCAAGTGTACTTTGTTTTACTGAAAAGATACAAATCAGCTGAGTTTAAGTAACTCACACAGTTTGGAATCGCGCATGGTTGATTCTAAGATATTAATTTTGATGGCGGTATACAAAAGGATTAAATAAGTTTAAAAATAGAGCGATTATCAAAAGAGTTTTTTTTTTATTAAAAAAAGCCAAAATGAAAACCTCGTACATTCAGGCAATTTTGGCAGTCGTAATTCTTTTTCTTTTTCTCTTGGCTGCTCGTTTGGAGTCGAGGTATCGTTCGGTAGATTGGCAGGCTGCTCCGGTACATGACGGCTTTCCATATCTGTTCTTCTGGTGGCTGCACTGGTCTTATGCCTCCCTTTATTTTATAAGAAAACGCCTAGTGACTAATGCCCTCCCATAAAACTCCCTATGGTTGCTACATCATTCTTCAGTACAGCCAGTATAGTTGTTATCCACAAGTTGACTACCCCACGGCTTCTTGAAGCCTTTCACACATGCTGGCTACCTCCCTTTGTTTTAGTGGTCGCCCCGTCGTGTTATAAGTTTCTTCTGTCATTCCGTATATCGAGGCTGTTCTGTGAATTCTGCGTATCAGCAGCGTGTGTTTTAGTGAAGGGTCGTACGGCATGCTACAGCTTGACGGCCACGTTGTTTTCTTTGTTCTGTGGCCCTATATGTAGTACGTTTTCCCGCCCTTTCACTGCGCTCCTGGTACGCCGATCTTGCCTGCTCGGTGTTGACTGCCTGGAAATAAATGATGATGAATGATTGAATGAATGAATGATAAGAATTAAGGTCGCCTATGAACCTGGTGCTTTCGCGACCGGTTAAGTCCTGATGGTCAGGATTTTCAATTGGTCGGGACTGTGGGAACGGTGCCACCACAGTCCCTCTTTTATATGCGATTGTCGAATTTCTCAATTCTTGGTATGTCACGGCGAGGAAAGGAGGAACAGGACTTGCGAGATGCGCGAAACGCCACCGGAAAGCGGTACGCCCGAAAACGGCAGAGCGTGTATGATCAAATCCAGTCCAGTTATACTAGTGGACAAATTCTACTCCAATAGTGTGTAAGCCACTCGTGTAATTGTTCTAATTCATTTAGTTTCATAATTTCATTACTACTTTTAGTAAAAGTTGGAATTTTGTGTACATGGTGTACTTTTGCTTTTCAAGACAGTGCCAGTCAGCTGGGTTGCAGGCACCCTATGTATGTTTGTATCACGCCTTGTTTACTTTAAGTCTTTAATTTTGATGGTGGTGTCCAAAGGATCGGGTTAGGGTTGTGTGGATAGAGCTGTTATCAAAAGAGGACTTCGATAGCCAAAGGAAGATCCTCGTACAACTAGGCAATTGAAAGTCGATGTCTGGTCTTCTTCCTTTTTCTCTCTTTCTCCTGTTGGTCTTCTATTGATGAGTCTTTATTCTGTTGTAGCATTGTGCTGGAGTTAGATGTTTTGCTTTGGACTAAACTTCCATTGCGGTAGGCCATGATGCTTGCGACTGGTCCTTAGTGCCATAATTTCTTTGTTTAATGCTTATGGGTAGGTTTTATTGCCGATTTGTTGTATTTGTGTATTTTTAGAGTAATTGGTCTGAGAGACAATGGTGGAATTACATGCTGTGTGTTGATAATTTGGGAACTGTTCATGTGGTGTTTATTTATTTCCGCCTTGTGCGGGGAACCTGATAACTGGGCTTGGGTCACCTTATAGTCTTAAGGTGGTTGGGGAGCTAAAAAAAAGTGTGGTGTTTGTTTTATCTATTACCAGTCTTTGTCGCCTTGTGCAACCGGCCATGATGGCGGGGTTAGCCACCTTATATGCACTATTTATGGGGTCAGTTGTAGATTTATATATGATGCTTATTTTACTCAGATCTGTTTTTAGCATTGTGTTAGTAACATACAAAGAGAGGAAGGGAGAGTAAGAGGCAAAAAAAAAAGGACAAAATCACCTCCCCCTCTTCTTTTATTTTCTATTTAGGTTCCCTGTCATGTTTGTAAATTCTGATTATGTTCCTATTACTCTTAATTTTACTTAATATTTGGTGTTTTTGGTTTGAGTATGTGTATAAAAAGAATTTTTTTTTGTTGTGATTTAGTCGTGTGAGGTGGGTGTTCATTATGGCCTTGCCCTTTGGCTAGCAGTCTTATCCTGCTGCTATAGTCCTTCTTGTTTTATTGTTGTTACAGCTATATTTTTAGGTGTGTTTATATTTCTCCATGCTTATTAATTTGTTTAAGGTACGATATTATATTTTTACATGTGGTGTCAATGTTTTTGTTTTGTACCTTGTCCAAGAGTTCGGGGTATGTCGTAGGAGATCCGATCCTCTTTTGGTAGTCTTGGAAGTTAATTCGGTGATTGTGGTATTTGGGACAGCTGTTAAAAACGTGGTCAATTGTTTCTGGTACAGGGAAGTGAGGGCAGTTTATAGTTCGATTCGGTTCTTTGCTGAGATATTTTCCAAAACTGTTTCTTAGTAAAGTTTTTTCCGGTTTTGATCCTATTAATGATTTTGAGGTCGGTGGTTTCCATGTCTTTAGGTATCTTGATGTTTCTGGTGACCTCTTTTTGTATTTGGAATAAATGTCTGCCCTTGTTGGTATTTTCCCAAAGCTGCTGACATTTTTTGTTTATTCTGATTTTTATCTGGCTATATCTTTCATGAACACTGTAGTTTATAGGTTCTATTATAATGTTCAGGAGGTTGTGCTTGGCTTTTTGATCGGCTTTGTCGTTTCCGGTCAGGTTGATGTGTGAAGGTACCCATAGGAATTCGATTTTTTGCTGGTTTTCTTCGATCTCTCTAATGGATAGCATTGTTTCTTCTAGCATATTGCCTCTGCTTTATGATGTTCCAGTCTCTAGGGATTTAAGTACGCTTAGAGAGTCTGTTATAATGACATACTGGATGTGGTTTTGGGTTTTGATCCATTTAAGTGCTTCATTTATTGCCCAGAATTCTGCTGTGTAGATGGAGCAATTGTCCGGGAGTCTAGCGCCAAATTCGACTTGTTGTTCCGGTATCACTCTTGCAGCTGCTGTTCTTTGTAGTTCTTTCGATTTGGATCCGTCTGTGTAGATTTTAAGGTAGCCAGAGTATGATTCATCGATGATTTTGCGGATTTCTGTTAGCATTCTCAATGGATTTTGCAGTTTGGATCCAAATGTCTGAGCAATCAGATTTATTCTGGGAGTGTTGTTTTTCAAAGGGGTAGGATCGTTAATTTTGTGTTGTTCTGCTTGAATCCCTGGTAGTTAAATTTCTTCACAGAGTGTATGTATTTTTTTTTAATTGCTTGGGGTTTTTGAACCAGTTTCTGGCTGAATGGAGCCTTGCACTTTTTGATCATCTGTCTAGTTGGGTTGTTGTCTCTGTGGATTGAGTTTCTTGTCGCATATCTCAATATATGTTCTTCTCGTCTCAGGTGCAGTGGCAAGTCTCCCGTTAGTATTTGTAGTTCCTAAATCGAGATGTTAGGTAGTGTCCCCGTGCATAGTCTGAGCGCTTTGTATTGTATGTTGTTTAGTTTTTGGAGTAAATTATTGTTTGCAGAGTCATACACTTGGCAGCCGTAGTCTAGTGTAGCCCTGATTAATGATTTGTAGAGCATGAACATTGTTTGTTGATCCGCTCCCCATGTTGTCCTCTTAATACTTTTTAGGAGGTTGAGGTCTTGTTGGCATTTTTGGATTAGAGTTGCTATGTGTGGCTTCCAGTTGAGGGTCTCATTCAGTAGCATTCCTAAGAAGTATGTTTCTTTTACGAATTCGATTGGTGCGTCCTGTAGGTATAGTTTGGAGTATATGGTAAGTCTTTTATTCGTAGGGGAGAAAAGCATTCCCACGGTTTAGGTACTTGATATTTTAAATCCCCACTTATCTGCCCATTTGCCGATAGCGTCTAGGCTCCGTTGTAGTTGATCGATGTTGTTTTGGCTGTTGGGGTTGCCTGCTTTCCAAATTCCGCTGTCGTCTGCAAATTGGGATAGATCAATTGTGTTGTTAATATGGTCGCCGAGGTTGTTGACCATGATATTGAAAAGTGTGGGACTTATCACGCTTCCCTGGGGAGTTCCGTTGTCCAGTGTGTAGGTCTCGGATAGTGCGTGACGCACTCTAGGTTTGATTTGTCTCCCCGTTAGGAAGTTTGAAATCCTGTTATGCCATATCTTTGAATTTGGAGATTAGGCCTTTGGTCCAGACCATATCAAATGCTTTTTTGAGGACTAGAAATATTGCAATTAAGTGTCTATCTCTTTTCCTTTTGGCGTTGAAGCGAGTTTAATGCTGGCTTCCAGTCTAATTAGTTGACGGCGCGATTGACGAACTCTATACTTTATATACCTCAAACACGGACGTGAAGGAAAACACCCCCTCTCACCAACTACCCATATCACCTACCAAACAATTCACAGCGATGAGCGTGCTAACCTAGAACAAATTTTTATTCAAAACAACACAGTAATACTAACAAAATCACTATACTTTCTATCAATACATAGTGAAGGAAATTTTTTTTACGTACAAAACATACCATTACCTACAATTACATCAGCAAAGGAGTTAGTGTTTATGGTCACAGTACTTCACATTCACACAAAACAAACACTCATGAGTGTAGTACAAAGGGTTTGTTAAGGGAAAGAAACACACACATACACAAACGTACGCGCGCGCACACACAACATACACACACACAAACAAACGTACGCGCGCACACATGCACACTTACAAACACACACACAAACAAAAATACACACAAACAAACGAACGTACATGCACACAAACACAAACAAAAATACATACACACGTACGCGCACGCACGCACACACACACATACACACACAAAAACTAATATTTTTTGGCAACTTGATTAGTTTCTCTTTTACGAGATCTGGTTAGCCATGAGAAGGGCTGTTGTTTTTTTTTAACCTACAAATACATCTGACACCTCCCAGGCCGGGCACCACAGACACATCACCGAATCCAGTCATTGTTCAAATTGACATTTGTGGTTGGGAACGCAGAGGCCACTTGAGTGGCTTCAGAACCCCAATCTTCAGTCTGTGGGATTCTGAAGTCTCTCTCCCTTGCTATTCTTTGTCCTACCTGTAGATGTTGTGGTCTCCTTACTTGCAGGGCTCGCTGAGGCTCCCATTCTTGCTTCTGCTCCTCCAACTCTTCTTTCCAATTTTCGATTTGAAGGATCATGGCTCTCTGTGCTGGTAGCGGCTGTGGTACCTGGTGCTGTGGAAGTGTCCTCACCATTAGCTTCACTTCACAGCTCTGCCTTAGCATTAGGTGAGGCAGGATCATTTCTTTCTTCTCCTCTTCTTTCTTGTTTTTCTCTTCTTCTTCAATCTTTGCTTCTTCCTGGATTGCCTAAATGGCCAGCTCATCCAGTAGTTGCCTGGCATTCTCCAGGTGCATTTGGAGTTTTAAGAGTTTTGAAATCCTGCTTTAGTTGAAGAGTCAACGACGGGTAGCCAGACTGACGAACGCGGCGATTTATATGCCTGAAGCACGGACGTAAAGGAAAACACCCCTTACACAAAAACTAACAATACCCACTCCACCATCAATAACATGGAAAAAAGCGCGGACCTAAAAGAAACACTCATGTTCACTTTTTTCCTACAAACACACTTTATTATCACTCATACATATAAAAACACACACTATGTTACAAGTCAGGGATGCGAAGCGTTTATAGTCACACTTCTATTTTTTACCTACAGACAAACACACACACACACACACACACACACACACACACACACACACACACACACACACTATCTTACAAGCCAGACGTCTATTTTTAAACCTACCAACACTCAAAGACAGACAAATTTTGGCAATAGAATAGTTTATCTTTTCTAGGTTGTTGGGGTAGTCCTGAAAAGGGCTGTTTTGTTGGGGCTTGTGCCAATCTCTTATCATCTAAGATTGCGTCCCCGTCTGGCTGCAGGCTTTCCGACAGGATAGGGTCTGCTTCTTCGGAAGGAGAAGGAGAACTCTTTCGTGTCCATACGGCAGTCCACAAAACCTCTGGCTCCTGCTGTTGCTGCTGCTGCTGTTTGCTGTTCTCTCTGCTGTTTCTGATGCCTATACTTGTCGGTCCACTCTTCTTGCTCTTTCTTGATTTCATCTCTGAAGACAACTTTTATCAGGTCTTGGGCCATTTTCAGCATCTTGACATTTTGAATCTCACCAGGCTTGGGTATCAGGATTTACCTGACACGATGTAAATTCACGTCGGCTTCGTTCAGCTTTGCTAGTCTTGAACACATCTTCATAGGTTGACGAGTCAACAATGGATGGTCAGATTGGAGACCGCACCGATTTATATGGCTCAAGCACAGAAGCGATAGAAAACATCCCATCGAATTTTTTTCGGAAGGAACGCTATAGCTCATCTCATGGTGAGGGATAGAGAGAAGTCAAAGAGCATATATTCACAGTGTTCATTGTTTTAAAACAAACCACCAACACTTTTTTCAAAAGATAACATTTTTATGCAACCAACAATTAACCAACACATAATATAACATTAACACATTTTTTCAAATAACACATTTTTGACAAGGTTGACAACGTTGTGAAGTCAAGTTAGACTTCCACTGGCGGAGGACATTTGGCCATTGATGTACACTACGTTTCCTAGCTAAAGACAAGAGATATCCATAATAGTCACAAAACCATCGATCTACTTTTTGTATCGTTTCTAGAAGAGTCATGATCAAAATAAGTCATTTGTATGTTCTAAGGGATATCCAAGACTGCGTTGATGAAGCAAATGCACACAATATTGTCCACACACCATGGAATCTGTACCTTGTAATTTCACATTATTGATGTCAGTAGTCTGGGCCTTTCTTCTCATAAAGTCGATGATATCGTCTTTCAAGGGCGGTAATCCATACGAATCAAAATACTTCACACAGGCATCGTGGGGAAAGTAGACGGCTACCCAGTGGGTTCCTGGGAGATGCCTGTCGTCCGTGATGATGGCATAAGCTTGATGGTCTTTAGGTGTGGGATGAGGAAGTTCATCTTTAGCACACACGACAGGATCCCAAGAAGCGGTGTACAAACTGTTTTTCAAAAGGCAATAAAGTTTCCAGGTATCCATTTTGTTTTGATGTTTTCATGTTTCAGAAGTAATGATAAGTCATAAATTCAAATCTAAATTTTTGTTTGAAAATCTCTGTCAAGTAATCGTGTCTTCGCTACGTCTCCGTACTTTGGGACAAGAGAGATTCGATGTGATGGATCACTAGAGCACTCAATGGAGGGGAGGAATGATCACGCAAGTCTTTGTACCTCTGATACAACACTGCTTCTTCCGAGATGAGACTCCAAGCACTCGTCCAATTTTCTTCTTGACTCATCATTAGGCATTTATCGTGCTGAATTTGTCTGGGATGATCGTTCTGACATCCATTGCAATCTTTCTTGGTGAGCCCTGTAATGGTTTCCGCCAGGTGTTTGGCAAAACAGGAGACTAAATGCTGTTCTTGTTCTGGCCATCTGGACACGACCATTACCTCTTCGTCTTTGTCTTTGGGTTCTGCTTCCACGATATCCTCCCATTCCATTTCCAAAGATTCTCCACCATTCAAAGAGGGATACGAATCTTCCATAGCTTCTAATAGTCTAGAATGACTTCTCTCAAACTGTTGATTTCAATCGTATTGTCGAATTCGGCATACAAGATGACGTTCACCGTCTCGGTTAGAGCTGTAGCAAACTGAAGTTCCACACGAAGCTGACCGGATTTTATAGGGTGGAAATGCCCCTCGTCGCTGCGTTGGTCTGGAGAGAAATCAAAAGCCCACAAAGCGTAACCTCCTGCATAATCGTCGTAAGAAATGCCGTGACTGCCGTTGGTCTCTAGCTATCCGGTAGCTTCGTACAGGGACATGTACGATCTCAAGTAATTCTTCTTGTCAGAGTAAGGTTCGAAGGGTCTGGTACACAAGGTCTTGCCATCTCGACTGACTTCAATCTTGGACACGTTGTAATGCTCAAACTCGAAAGGATTTTGATCGGGGGCTCCGTTGAGGGCTGCATTGGTAACGATGCCAATGATTAAACGTTTGGGTAACTGTCCTTGGAACAGATGATCTTCGATCTTGGATCGGAGTCCAGCGGCAATGGTGAAAGTTTTCACTTCCACTCGTCGTATCGGATATTTGGCGGTCGTTCTGCTCAAAGTGTGATTGATGCCGTTTCCCACTTTAGGTAACACGTCCATGCGTCGCACGTAGAGTCTGACTTCTTCGATGACTGTTTTGTAACTGGCAGCATCAGCCATGAAATGGAAAACGGTACTTCTGCAATTCAGTCTGAGGCAGACATCCACTCCGTTCAGCAAATACTTCTCTTGTAACCACATGTCCAATTGCAAACGATCCATCAGTTCTAAACTTTGCCCATCCTTGATTTTGTTTCGTGGGTTGTTGATTCCCACATTGTGGTTTGGTTCTTTATCCGTAATCAGGTCGGTGTCTTTGAATTTGCCTACCGTGTCAGGTTTCCATACCACACAAGCATCCAGATTGGTGTCCTTGGTTTCTTTTCCGTACATCAAGAGATTTTCGAGGCACGCTTGGTAAGGGTAAGTATCCATGCTGCTACTGACCAAATCTACTTCACTGAACAAGGAATGCATGAAATTGTTGACGGAAGCGACTTTCTCATTGCCATCTATAGGATCTCCATTCGGATCGAGAACTTTGACTTTGACTTTCAGGTACAAGTAACTGCTATTCAGATCGATGTCCTTCGGGCTGTCCTTTGATTTCAAATTCGATGGGGGCTGAGGTTGTTAAAGAAAGCATGGGATGAATTCTACCCATTGGGATTCTTGCAGCGTCATCATAGTAGATGGCATGGAAAACGGATCCAGTTCCGACTTGGAACATTCGCAAGACTCTCGGTGCATCATTTTTTCTCTCTGTTATTTAATAATCAAAAAGTCTAATTCTTGGACGTTTCCTCTTTGCTAGGTCTTTCTAGCTCTGGGTGTGTGAAGGCCTCTGGTGGGGTGTCTTCGTCGTCTCTTTCTGCCTTGTCCTTGCTGAGGAGTCAGGGAAGCAGGAATGCCTGACTGGTCAGCGTCCAGGGCATTTGTAGGAGTTTCTCGTCGGCCCAAAATGTCTTTCCCAGTTTGAAGTAAGACATTTTTGCCTGCTCTCAAGAAGGTTTCTTTGGAATTTTATTTGTCAATGATGACATTTTGGAGAAATTCTTTTCCTTGCGTCAACGCGGCATCTTTCAATGCGTGCAATCCTCGTGTCACCATCGGTTTTAAAACGGGGGCCACCGAACGAAACGCCGATTTCAGCTTATCTCCTAAACCATGTCCTCGCTATCGAGAGACTCCTCGGTACACTGGATACATGACTTACAAGTCGTCAGAGAATCGTTTTCGAAATGGAGATTCAGTGTGACTTTCCCTTTTGTGAGTGGAATATTTTGTCCCAGATCTCCTTGTATAGTAGTATCGAAATACGACTTGCTGACGGACAAATAGTGAGGATGTACAAATTCATGGTGAACGTGATAGATGTTTCCACCATCCTTGTCATTGGTCGTGGCAGTATCCACATTGAAAGGAATGACTCGCAGTAACATTGGGGATGTGTGTCCCACCACGTTGTACTCCACCACGTCAGAGAACACAAAGATCAAATTTAGTCCTTGGTTCAGTTCTACAGGGGATCGAAAATACTTTGCAAAATTCAAGTGTTGGTGATGGGTGGCATGTTGTTACCCTTGATCATCTTGAGGTCTCCGCCCAAAATGTCAAACAATTCAGGACAAAATGTAATGACCAACGTTTTGGCATCCGAAAATTTCATCAGTAGGCGAGGAGCCATTTTATGGCACTCGAGGGTGACACTTCGTTCGGTTTTATCCAAGACTCTGCCAAACAGTGCATTGAATTTGGAATCAATCGTGTCCACCAGATGCTGACCACTAAAATAATAGCCTGCGGAAATTTTTAACATATAGATGTACCGTGGAGTATCGGGGGACACTTGTCATGTCATAGAGGCATCTACAGTTTCATTTTCATTCAAATATTGTTGCACTTGGTCGTTCAGAACTTTGACCTCAAAAGTGTCTTCATTTTCAGTGATGTTTTTGATTTGTGAAGGGTGAATCATTTCGACCAAAGCCACTTCTCAATGGACTTCCTGATCCAATTGGATGGCCTGAGGTAATCTGGCCGTGAAACAGCACAAAGTATTGTGGGGAAACACATCCATGAAACTGTCACTGGGTAACGTCAAGTAAACTTGGTTGTTCATAATTCCAGAGTTCTGCTGTCCGAAGAGTCACTGGTGGTCAGAGGAGTGTTTCAAAGAGGATTATTTTTGTTATTGTGACTGTTGGGAGGGTGACTGACGTTGGGCTCAACAACTCCAGTTGTTACTGTTAAAGTATTTCAGAGAAGGATTGGGGAGAAGGTAACCGATGCAACTGCTCAGTAAAACGGTCCACAATTGTTTGTTTCCTTGTTGCAAACTCAAATTGGCAATAACAGCAGGCGTTCAAAGACGGTCACTTCGTTGTCGGGAGTCACTTCTTGGGGGGGCACATCCGATGCTCCGATGGTAAGATTGGTTGTACGCTTTGACCAGGTGCGGTAAGACGTCGATGTACTTGAGAGTGTGCTGATGAGTAAAATATTTCCACATGCGTTCTTTCAAGGTGCGTTAAAAACGTTCCACGATGCTGGCTTTGGTTTCTGGATTCTGGGTGGTGAGAAAATGAATGTCTCGTTTCTTTAATTCTTTTTGGAAAGCTTGGTTCAGAAATTCGGTGCCTTTTTGGTTTGCCATCGAAGAGAGTGACGACCACTTTGTTTCAACATCAGTTTTAGGGCTCGAACTGACTCAGTGCTCTATTTGGAAGTCAATGGTAAGACCCAGGCAAATTTGGAAAAGACGTCGATGACACAAAACAAATATTTATAGCCACGATTGTAGGTGGCCAAATGAGAGACATCGGCTAAATCGGCTTGCCATTGATGATCGATGTCTTCCACACGGTGTGATTTTGGAAAAAAATTTTCGTCGAATGGGTTTGTGTAAGGTGTACGTGGCGTGTTCTTGTAACCATCGTTGCACTTGAGGTAAACGGACACTTTTCAGTCGGGTTTTGGCAGCACGATAAAATTTCTGAACTCCTCCGTAACCCGCAAGATGGGATGGATCGTAGTAAATGAACAGAAGTAATCAGTTCTTGTTTAACTTCTGTCTTCACCTTCATTTTCTCTTCTGAGGAAGAAGGGATTGCCATCATCTTTTAATCAAACCAATTCTGGATGTTGGTGGTGTTAACTTGCATATTTTTTTCTGGTGGAGTTTGAAACTCTTCTTCTCCTTCTTCTGTCTTGGTCACTGGGGTGGGTGGGGTGGTGGTGGTGGTGGTGATGGACTTTTCATCAGGGTCTTAAAATCTTTCAGAGTCGGTTTAGCTGTTTCGTCTAAAGCTTTCTGGTGAAAGAGTTGAAGTCGCTGCAACACTTGACCGTACCATTGCGATTTTTCTGTTTCTGACAAATCGCTGCGATCCATCAACCATTGCAATTCGTGTTGTAACTGGGACATGTCGGTTAAATGGGGATTGGGAGGTAAATGTGGGGTCCATTGTTCTTGCCAACGATGGAATTCTATCCATCATTTGTAAGGCACTAAAGCCAGTTTTCTTCCTTCCATCAGATTCCAAAGGTCACGTCTGAGATCTTTTGACACCAGAGACACCTTTTATCTTCTTGATCCTTTTTGTCTTTGAGCCCCTTGTGAAGCAGTAGATCCCACGAGTGCTGTAATAAGTGGTGCCAATATGGCTTTTAGGATGGGTGCTAACAACAGGTGCACAAATCCTTCGCGTTGTACCAACATCTTTTTCTTTTGACGGATGGGTTTTTTCTTTTGGACCTTTTGGCGAAGAACGTGTCTATGCTTGGCTAAGCATTCTTTCTGATGTTGAGACAAAGGTATCGTTTCTTTGAAGATATTCAGACAAGATTCGCACACGGTATCGATGACGTCTTTGGAGGCTGTGTGAATGATTTGTTTTCGCATGGGTGGAGGGGCTTTAGACAGGGCGGACAACACGTCCCAATGTTTGGCTAAACGAGGAGGCAGTCCTTTCATTTTCTTTCCTTTGGGGGTAGAAGAGGGATGGCTTCTGGAGGGTGACATCCTTGTTTGTTCCCGGCACACACAAAAAATACACTGACGTCAATGACTTGGCACACCCCCTTTTATCTTATTTTTTTGGAGTAGGTCGAAGGGTTTGTAGCCAGTCTTTTTGACGAACTCTTTGATAATCGCTTCGTGAAAAAACGTGACGACTTTTTTCTACATCGCCAAACAGTCATCCCCTTTGGTTGCTCTTCTTTTTCTTTGGACGATGGGGTCTTTATTGGGGTAGACGTCAATGCTTGGCTAAGCATTTTTTCGGATGCGGGGTCAAACGACGAGACTGTCCTTTTCTTTTTCTTCCTTTTGGACAGGAGAACGACGATGGTGGTGATGTCAACTCCTTTTAGGGGACATCGTTTTTGGTTCAGAAGCAAGAAGAGTAACTGAAGTCCATTGCTTGACACGCGTCCTTTTATTTTATTTTTGGGGATTTAGTTTTGGATAACGTTTGATAGACCAGACTGTTTGAACATATGTTCGACCATTCCAGCGCAAAAAAATCCTCCCTTTTTGTTGCTTCTCTTTTTCTTTGGACGATGGGGTCTTTTCTGGAGGTGGACGTCGATGCTTTGGTTAAGCGTTGTTTGGGATGTGGGGTCAAACGACGAGACTGTCTTTTTCTTTTTCTTTTTCCTTTTTGGAAAGAAGAACGACGATGGTGGTGGTGTGCACTTCTTTTAGGTGACATCTTTGTTTGTTCAGGAGCACAAAAATACTGATACCCATCGTTTACCCCAGGTATTTTTTAAATAGTGGAATGAGTCGCAACTGGTTGTTCCTACGTCGTATCAACTTTACGACAGTCATCACGCGTCATGGTGAGGTTCGCAACGGACTAAATCGGGTCAGTTCTTGCTTGGATAAATCCAGTAAACTCTGTAACATGCCCGATCTCTCTTGACTTTAATTTTGGGGGCAGATACTTGTTAGCAGCTACTACTACAGCTAAAGAGGAGGAGGGCGTCATCCCCTGGAGGAGAAGTTCCTGGAGACATGGGTTTCCATTTTTTTCATCAAATGGGGAAGAAAGGGTGTCAAATTGGGTTTGACTGGCATGACTAGCAACGGGGAATTGGAGGAACCTGCGGATACTGGAGACGCAGTCACCGACGATGGAGGTCGTGGCATGAGAATGTAAGGTTGTGCCCGGACTGTAGTGCCTCTCTTGCGGGAAGAAGCTGTTTTCTGGGATCTTTTATTGGGACTTTTCTTTTTCTTTTTCTGGGGACTTTTCTTTTTCTTGGGCTGTAACCTGGTCTTGACACCACTGCTCGTTTTCTTCTGGGTACGTTTCGGTCTGGGAGTAGCTATTTTTCTTGGGGATGACTTTGGGGGCATTGGGATCCCATTTTAAGAGGGAGCGAATGATGCCACCTCCTAGAGAACAGCTTCCTCCAGGTTTCAAAATGATTTGCTTTTTATTTGAGTTCCAATGAGGGGATCTGCCAGTTGCGTCAAGGCTACTTTGTTGTTCTCAAAAATGCGTTTGGTTTGATGTGGAATGTGAATGATGCCTCACAGTAACTGACGTGCTGTCACCGTAAACCATCGTAAGACTTCTTTGAGACTGGCTTCAAAGACACGAGTACGTATTTGTGGATATTTTTCGCGAGTGATGCCGTACAAGGCACGAATCAATTTGACGGGAAGATAAGACTGAAGGGACGTCATGTTGACAATGTGTGAGACAGACCAAAAGTGTCCGAGTTTTTATAGATTTTTTTTTTAAAGTCGACGGGGACGTGTACACGACAGGCCCTCCGTCTTGGCACCAGTGATGAAACAGATGGGTACGAAATCGCAAATAATCAGGAGGAGTGGGTTTTAAATCCACGAATTAATAGGCGTGATGGGTTTGAGTGGCATCGTCGTAAGCATGAGTTAGCCAAGGAGTTTCTAACTGTTTGGCTAACACTTGCACTTGCGATTTATCTCTAGGGCTTTTAAACAAGAGCACGTAATGAGCATTGAGACTGATGTTGCGATGGGCTTTACTTTGTTGAAACAAATTTTTGGTGATGTAAATGACATTGGCATTACGTTGATGTCCTTTGCGCGTAAACCACAGTTTAATTTCTTTTTCGTCTTCTCCTAACATGTCGTCGAAGATGACCAGATGAGTTTGACTAGGGTCTGACACGATCCAGTCGTCTTCGCCAGGAATGCCTTCCACAAACACTATGGAATGGCCTTGACTTTCTCGCAGGAGGCTGCACGCCGATTGCCACTCTTTGTAACACCACACGATACGTAGATGTGGACGATCGAACAAATGATGTTTATGTTCGATCAAACGTTTGAAAAATTCGGTTTTGCCTGAACCGCTCGGTCCAGCAATTAACATGCTAAAGGGATGACGAAGATACAAGGCCTCCCAACTAGCACGATCTAAGTTTTCGTCGATGACTTTGAAAGTGCAGGAAGAGGGAGCAGAGACAGCAGAGGTAGCCATAGTGAGGGAATGTAACTTTTGAAACAAGGACAGACGAAACAAGAGTTTTTATACGTTTTCAGGACACGTTTATTTCAAAACATTTTTAAAATTGAACACGAAAGACAAAAATACATAGAAGCGAAATGGTTAAGTTCATCGATAAAATACACATCAAAGCGATCAAAGTGGAATATAAACAAGTCACTGTACAACATTTTTGGTGACGAAGGTGTGGTTTCCTAGGGAATGTTTGTAATGTTCTTAGAGGTTCTACACTTGGCACAGTCACACAGGGGTCCTCCCGGAATGGCCTCTCTGGGATGTCCATGTCAATGATGGTCCTGTCCTGAATGGAGTGGTTTTCCTCGGAGTCTGGTTCTTCTGGCACTGTGGCTAACACAAGTTTAAAGGTTACTATTTTCACTGAACGTTTGAATTTATGATCACAAATCTTGGGAATAGTTTGCCGCTTCTTTTGTCCAAGCCTCGAAACCCAAACTTTTTCAGTCACGTACATCTGGCCAGTGACGGTGTAAGTCACAAGCTGCACACACATCGTCGTAAACATCTTCAGTGACTAAAAGTTGACGAATCTTTTTTTCCCGTATAGGTCGAGAAATATCGAGATGAAATCGCAAGGCTTTTAACAGAATGAGTCTCTTGTGTACATTTAAAGGTACCACCCTCATGTTTTTGGTGGTACCTCACAGTACAGATCGTAAGAAGCCCACAAGGAAATGGCTGGTAAACAAAATCCCAGAAAGGGATTCACTAAGACACACACTACACGACAACCCAAATTCGTTGGATACAGTTCTCGTAAAAAGTGTTGGTAATCCGCCAAAGTCTGAATAGTGTCATTGTTCTCCATCCACGGCAATTGTTGTATCACTAATGATAAAGGTCGTGGCATGGTAGCAAGTTTTTATACATCTTTTTGTCGTAGGTAATAAGTGTACATTTTGCACAGAACTGATCGTATTCCGTCGAAGTATTCAAATAGTTTAGTAACTAGTTCACACACCACACACCGCACAGAATTTTCCTCTACAGACAAAATTTGATCGCGTAAAAGATTTTGGTAATCCGCTAAGGCTTCCTCTGGAAATCGTTGTAGAATGGACACTGTGTAAGTAGAATTAGTAGGAACCAAAGTCTTCTGACCCGGAAGTTAATCAATGTCGAACCATTGGAAAACTTTCAAATGAATCAGTCCTCTTATAGCATTCAGATACCAGTGGTTCCAACTCTGATGACGTAACGGATGCAATTGTTCTTTGCGTTTGACTTGTATTTTGACAATCTTTCTCGCTTGGCAATGGTAGTCACAAGGAACTATCGGTCTTGGACGTTTTCCCTTTTTATATGCTGAGCAATATGACATGTCTATACGGTAAAGTGAAGTGGTTGGGAAGCCTCATTCGCTTCTGGTACACGATTTGTGAGGTGGTAGGTGGTCACTTTAAAATGTTGATCCTCTCCAGATTGCAAGACTTCTTTCAATACGCTGCAATGATGACATTTCCAAATTCGTCGGCTTCTACAAAGTCCAGTTCTTCTTCTTAATTGACCAGGATCACGTCCTCACGAAGGACGTCCACGTGTTTCATGTATTTGGTTTTGTCGTGAATCATCTGGAAGTAGCGGGAAGGTTCTGTCAAATACTCCGTCTTGGGTAAACACGGTCGTTGTGAATTTTGCCCCACAAGCAATTTAACATCACTTTTGCAAACGATCGCCTTCCTTCGTTTTTTTTCTATGTGGTCTAAAGTGATGCCTTCCTGCTTAAAGTATTTCTTTTTGAATTTCTTAGGTCTTCGGGAGTGTGGCAGCAAGAATGACAGCTACTGGCTTCTTGTTTCAGTTTCAAAAAGGCATCCACGTAGTCTGCGAAAATGCCTTTCTGAGTATCGTCACCCTTGTGGTAATATTCTGTCTTGGGAAAATGGTAAATTTCGCACACTTCTAACAATTGGTATCCCAGGTCCAGAATTTGAACAATTCCAAGCTAACCCACGTTCCTGTCAAGGCGCGTTCTTCCTGGGTGTGCTGACAAGGTTGGTCTTGGTTGCACGTTTCGGCGCAAGTACGGCACTAGGGAAACATCAGTTTTCCTTGGCAATGATGAGGTAAAACGGGATGGTACAAGTACGTGGGAGGCAACTTTACATTTAATCAATCCCTCGTATTGTTGAATGTTGTCCAGGTCGATGTATTCCGTCAGCAATTGTAGGTGTCCTGCGAGAAAGTGACAATATTTGCACACGTAAGGATACAGTGAACACACGTCCAAGTATTTGATTTCTTCTCCTTTCCTCGTCGGCGTGGTACACCAAAACAGGTGGCATTCGTCCGTCCTCCGTACAAACTGTCCCGTGGGTTCACAGGGTCCACCAGCTTGTAACTTTCCACGATGCGCTTAAACTCGGGATCGGTTTTCAAACGGTGATCGTACTTGAGTTCCAACATTTCCACCACTTGGTATCCTTTCTGTTCTAACTTTAAGCGCCGCTGACAAGTAGCCTTGTACAATTCTTCCATCGTACGTTGTAAAAATTCATTTTTAGTGTTATGTTGAGGGTGGCAGATCGGATATCCGTGAAATAAGCAACCGTTAAACTCGTACACGATCTTAAGGTTTTCTAAGTCCCAGCCATCCACTGAATACGTTCCATTTGTCTTCCTTGTCGCACAGGTAATGTAGCCAGAATAGGGCTTTGACCGATTATTGACGTTTGACAAAATTGGTCGTTTGAGGATGGATGACTTCCAGGGTCTTCTCGGGCATAAATCGTTTGCGGTACACTAAGGAACACGCTTTGGCAATGGTGCAGGCGTTTTTCAAAGGATCAATCTCTCCGTGCTCCATGAATAATTCTCGAAATTTTCCACAGCATCGCCGCAAATGTCCACGTCGGAACGACAATATTTTAACATTTCTTCGTGAAAGTAGAAAGGATCCGAAGTGTGAGTGTGGTACCAAGCGTAGAAAGCTTCTCGTTCGGTGTGCATGTTGTCGGGGTCGTAGTAGTGAGCCTCAGGCAAATGGGGTAGAACGGTATGTTGATTGGCTTCGATATTGAAAAAGTGCGGAAATAGCCTTTGGCCATTTCTGTCATTCCAAATGTTTTAGGCATTCGACTCAAGGGCATGGGCAAGTAACGCATCGAATCTTTAAACTGCACTTGTCCCACTTGCATGGAGATTATTTTGGCTCCGTTCAAGGTGACTTTAAGGTGTTCGGTGCTTTGTTCTGTATAGTATTTCAGAAGAAACTACCCATCTTATCCCGAGAAATTGTGAGCCGTCACCGTGGCATAGCAATGGCAATCTCCATAAGGTTCGATGTCCTCTTGGCTCCACGTTTCGTCGATAGGGTCTAAGATCCATTGGGCAAAGTCAGCCAACGTGTTCGGTCAACGAAAGATTTTTTTAACGTCCTCCAGGAATCTTGCTACAGTGGGGGTAATGGCAAAAGATAGGTTCTTGGATGCACTTCTCGCACGCTCAGTGAGCCACGCAGAAATTAAAAACGTGAATGCCAGTCTCTTGCATGCATTTGAAATCGAAAAAGATGAAATTCCCTTTCTTTTTCTGGCCATCTTTAACATCCTCCTACTGTTGGGGTTGGTATTTTTGAATGTATCATTTTTGTTCGAAGTTCACGATTTGGTGACAAATGTGACGTCGTTTCTTTCCCGGACATAGGTGTGCCTTGACACTGTTGGTACGTATGACTTGTCCACAAGCACAACAACATTTCAGGAGTTGACAAGCACTTCTCTGCTGTGAACCCTGCGTCTTGAGATGTTGTTGGTAACAGGTTGGGCTGACAGAAGTGCGCTGACAAGCTGAGCAATTCACTCGTTGTTATCCTTCGTCAAGGGAGGGTTTTGAGGCCAAACATCGTGGACATTTCGATCCACAATGCTTGTGTTGCTCTCGATTGTTATAGCCATAGTCACATTTCTCACAATAATAACTGTATCCCAGGAATCCCGTGATACTGATGATGGCATCGAAATATTCATCGTGATGGTAGACGTGAATGTATTTAACATCTTTGAAATTTTTGCCTCGAGACACAGAGGTCCACGCACTTCTTGAGGGTATACTTTCAAGGTGTAGCGTGGAGCTAAGACGTCTTGCAATTTTTGCATTTCAGGAATGCCACAGGGTTTGTCTTTAGATAGCCCCGCTTGCTGAAGTTCTGCTTCTCTTCGTTGTTTGGCTCGATCCGATTGTCGAATAGTTTGCCAGGCTCTTTTCCATTCTGCCGTGTCGTTCTTGTCGGCATACGTTCGTCCCACCACGATGGCACGGGCTAAACACATCTTATCTTGAGTGTTGTTAATTTGGACGATGTTGCGCTTGATGCTGCGAAGGTCGTCCACCAAGAACACCCTTTTCGTTGTCCGGTCCCTTTGGGAAGAGAAACGTGCGCCATGTAGTGTCGCTTTTCCATCAGTGATGTGAAACTTGTCGCTGGAGTGCTGAACGTGTTGAATCTTGTCGATGACTTTGGAAGGTGTCAATTCTGATAGCCTGCTAAACTCCATCCAAACGGGGGACTTCAGACTGTCGTGATAAATGGAAAGTGTCAAGCGATCGCCTTCTTTGACTTCACATTGCCGTTTCAGTGTGGTTACAAAGAATCCCACACATCGGTGATGAACTCTTCTGCTTTCTCCAACGGTACGTCGGAGTTGAAAACTTTAAACTTCACCGTGTACGTGTAGGCTGTGGTTCTAAATTTTCTAGAGGAGCGTTTATCCGTGTCTCGAATGTGGTAGTAGTTTTGTGGGGTTACTGGTGGTGGACTTTGGTTTGACGTACTTCCTCTGGGTCTAGATTCAGGCCCACTCATGTCATCTTCAAAATCGCTGGCATGAATTTGAGCCAAGACTTCAGCTACTGTGCGAGGCGATAGGTCACGTTTCTGCCTCCTTTCTTCACGAAATGATGCGATCGTTTCATCTTTATTGCAGAAGGTCAATTGAGTACATTTTAAACGTCATGGTCCCCTATATATATCAATGTAAGACCAGTGTCTTCCCTATATAAAGGGTGAGTGTTTTCCTCAAAGTATTCGTTTCACTCTCAGTCCTACCAGAAAGATGGAAGAACCAACACAGATCGAACTGATCAGAGCTTTGCGAGGTGTCATACGAAGGTTTTCTTCAGAGAAGCCGACGAACTACTCCCCATCCTTTCGGGATAAAAGTCAAGATACTTGCTATATCTGTCAGAAGAAAGGGCATTGATCTTCAGTATGTCCACAACGTCAAAGCAAGACAAGCGTCAAAAGAGACAAAGGTCAAGATACCTCTTATCATTGTCAAGAGAAAGGACATTGGTCTTCAGACTGCCCTAAGAAACAACAGGAGCAGAAGAAAGAGAGGGGTTCCGAACAGAAATAAGAGGTACCCTCCGAATAGGAAGAACCCAGACACATCCAGAAAGAGAAGAAAAGACGACGAGAAGAAAGTGAGGAAGAAGAGGAAAAACGTGTGACAGTGTAGAAATTCAAAAAAAGGAGAGTGAAAAGACAAAGAAGAAGAAAAATGAACTTTTTAAAGTGATATGTTGTGAAATTGGATTGTAAATTTGTACCAGAGAATATACCAGAAAGAAAAACGTGTCTCTTGGTTTTGATTTTTACAATAAGGACCTAGACTCACGCATTCACACACGTCTATCATGGGGGAAAAAGGGGATTTTGAGTTTTAATTGATTTTTTAAAACATTGAGTAGTCTCTTTTCGAGAGAGATGGGTGCCCCTGAAAAGGACCATTGGGTGTTTTTTTTTTTAAATAAAAAACAAACAAACTCAGGAACGGGAAGTAATGAGCTTTAACTGCGTTATCCCTTTGCCACGACCAAGGCCTACTTCTGGACCTGCTACTGTCGATGATTTGGTAGAGATCACTAGTGTTGGCATCTCAGGCGTAGTAGGTGTATGGACGGGGTTGGAACGTTTGGCTCGGGAAAGTCTTTTTCTCTTGGGTCGTATAAAAGAAGTCTGATATATTTCTTTCAGACTCCTTAACTCTGCCAAAATATCTAACAGTACCGTCACCGTTTGACTTTCACCGCCCTCCTTCTCTCCTAGACCTTGTTTCTTCTCTGCTTCTTCTTCTTCCTGCCGTTTTCTTCTTGCCTCTTCTTCTTCTCGCTGTTGCTGTTGAAAGGCTTGTTCTGCTTCTTTCTGCTGTTGCAAAAATTTCTCCAATTCTTCTTTCTCTCTCTGTTTCAAGTCCTCGACGTACGGTAAGGAAGGAGAAGGTGGCGAAGGTGATAGTACCGGAACAAATTCTTGTGAAGAATAGAGAAAATCTACTAAATCCCAATTAAATTCGTTCTCTTCTAGAAGTAGGACTGTGTTTGCTTTGGTAGCCGCTGCTATGCCATCACTTCTCACCACGGCCGGTGCACCCCAATTCATCGTCTTCTTAGTTTCCGTCTTGTTCTAACTCTGTCGCAATGATTCACTGCGCACTGACGCTAGCGCACCTATATAAGAATGTGACGTCACAGTCAGTTCTCTTCGGATTGGAAGACAGACTCCGCACTATGACTGAATTTTGTAATGCGTGTTAGGATTGGTGAAACAACTCAAATCCGTTTCGATTCAACTATAAATAACCGTGGTTCACCTCATTCCATTCATCTGTTCTCGTCACAAGATGTGGACTAACGTAGTTCTACGACGTAAGACACATCACCGGATATTTTTGTTCTGGGAGGGTGATGGGTCTTACAGGCTAACTAACGGCGCTGTGTAGCGTGTTTTGATGTCGACTAACTGTGTAACGAGAGTCAAATTTTCAGGTATATCACACACAACTGGCAACCAATAACGACGCTTTTCTACAAAGGAAAGTTATAATGTTTTTGTCAGACTTTACTTACCCTGATGTCTTTTCTCTTATAAATTCAAATTCTCACAAAAGAAATGGACCTGTTTTCAAGTTTCGTTGGCCTACATTTCAGTTGGCTGGAAAGCGATGAAAGCTGGGAATGCCGAAATCGGGTTAGGTTGAAATATTATTCTTTAACGAAACGAACAAAAATATATTATGCCTATTGGGACTGTAAGCAACGTTTCGTTTCGTTCAAGAAACATATCCCCCACATGAACCTACTTGAACATACTTCGTCATACCTTGACTACTGTCACATTGCAGCAAATTCAAATGTATGTCAACGGAACATGAAAATGCGTCCATTTGCTAGTGTCATATTTTGATTCCACCAGGATAAAGACAGCACAGTAAGTACATTAATCACACAAAAATTAGTGGAGGAGTGTCGATATAGGCTGCCAAGTGTGTGAGATATTCCTGAAACTTTGACTACTTGTTCCAATGTCAACCGACATTGGAACACGCTATGCAAGGCCGTTATTTGGGTAGTAAGACATAGCACTTACACAAAAACATGTGCTATGTCTTACATTGTAGGATTATGGATTAACATAGAATTGTCTACCCTCCTATTGTCGATGCTGTTCGACACGGACTATCCCATGTATGTCAAATCATCATGGGCAATTACCCAGATGACTGATACAGCCCTTTGGAAACAAAGAATCCATGTGGAGAGGCAAGGCTGTCTGAAGAGTCATAATCTATGGCCCTGAGGTCTGACTAAGTTTGAGGAAGAGAAAAAGATCCATGAGATGTCCTCTGTGTTAAGTGAATGCTGTTAACAAAAAACAACCAAACGCCCTTTTCAGGGCCACTCCACTGCCTCGAAAAGATATCTATTCTCTCTTGCCTCAAAAATATTTAGTTGATTTTTTGTGTGATAGATTTATGTTCATAAATCTATGTGTATGTATGTCTATGTCTCTGTCTCTAACCCACGTCTCTTTGTCTATGTCTCTATCTGCCCCAGGAGTAGCGCATATTCAGGTCAGCCCCTTGCCACACTTTCCCGCCCGATTGAGGTCAGCCACTTGCAACATTGTTGCCAGTGTCCAGTACCGTGACATCAATTCCCATTGACCCTAGACAGGCCAATGTTAAAGTCCCATTTGACCCCATAGTTCAAACACCAAATTTAATACAGAAGTACTTTGTGAACCTATAAATTTTGACCCCATAGTGCAAATGACTAAATTTAACATTAGACCCTATGTTGCCCCCACTCCTTACTGATATCATTGTCCCTTTTTGATCAGGGTCGTTTTTTTAAATAATATCTTCAGTTGCCTTGCCATTTTGTGAACCATCCACTTACCTACCTACATACAATGACAGTGCATAAAAGAATAAATATGGAACATTCTTTCTTTATCCTATCAAAAGATAAGCTGATAGGGAAGAGATTATTATTCTTTGATTATTCACTTATTTTTTAAATCATAGTTCCCATTATCTGTTAAGCTGTTATAATTGATCACCCATACAAATCAGATTTAACTAGATGAATGTCAGATTTTCAGTAACCTTTTGATTGATAGCCAGCAGTAACCAAGCAAGGCCAGTAAAAGTTTATGTGTGTGTATATATATATATATATATATATATTCTTTGGAACTCCTGCTACATGAATTTGTCTACATTTTTGTAAATTTTATTCATGACTGCAAGCTGTAGTTATTAACTATAGCTAAATTTTGTGTATGTGTATAGGTTCTACTTTAAGACATTATCAGTGACAGAACTGCATAGGATCTATAAATAGCTATGATCAAATTACTACCAATAATTTCAGTACATGTAGTAAATATGTTGAAAAGTTTGGGATTGTTTCCCAACTGGACAGGTCAGTCAGTTCGGTAATTAGATGAATTAAATAATTTCCCACTGGATGGGTTATGTCAGGTGGGTTCTTCTACAGTGTGGGATATTTGTGAATTGTCATGGAGGTGTAGCAGCAAAATGCATTTCCAGCTCTTATGCTTTTATGTAAGTACATGGAACTGGACAGTTTTGGTCAGTCTTATTTCGTATGTTATAACATCAATCTTCAGAGGTATTTGATGTTGTGCTTAGATATTATTTGAGAGGAAACATTTGTTTAGAATATTCATTGGAACTCCAAAGTGCTCACTGGTCTAAAATATTATTCTGAGACTGCTGAATTCTTCCAAGGAGTTCTGGACAACGCCATTTTTATGGATCAGGAGTGTTGGCAGACCTGTAAATTCAAGGATTTTAATTTCATTCGGAACTTTCATTTCTTTTGGACCTGAATAGAACATTTTTTAGAAAACTTGCTGGTTTTGCTTCTTTCTGTTACTTAGTTTCTAACCATAGAGATATATATTTCAGCATCAGAAAATCTGAAGGATTATGACAAGAAGTACATGAAACAGTCAGGATTCAGATGTGCTGCTACTGAAAACATGATGTGATCAACCAATCACAATCGAATTACTGTGATGATGATTTTTTAGTAATAATAATAATAATAATAGTTCAGTGTACTTAACTGAGAGGAGAAATTGCTTAATGTTTCAACCTTTGAAAACAACTTCATCTAAAATCATGACCCTAATTACATATCAATCAGCTAATATGAGGATGAATATTGCAGTTTATGAATGAAGCATGTAAAACAACAGTCACTCATTTTCACTAAAATCACTTCCTAACACAAATTCTTAAGACACATTGGGGTAGTAGATCTACATATTATTTACAGCTATTTTTGTATGGGTATGTTATTGAAAGAGATGTATACAATAATCTTTTTTAATGCTTACAGCAGAAACTGTAAAAAAGTCATATTGAACCAAAGTCAGTAAAATGCCAAAAAGGGTTACAGTGACCTACTTTAAAGAGGATGGTGTAGCGTTCATCAAAATGCATCCTCTCACCATGTTTCATGTTTCCAGGTATAGCAGTGTGTTACAGTAGATAAAAAACGAAACACTGAACTAAATGCAAAAACCTAACCTAACCATTCAGATGTTAAATATGGGTCACAATAAGCTTTTATTGTAAGGGGTGTAGTATTGGGATGCATACAATCACTTATTTGGACAATTCTGACATGAACAGTACTTGAGACTGATGCAAGGCAATGAAGCATGAAATATGGGTCACTGGCCTAGTACTTGTCTCACCAAATCTCATGAATTACACACACACACACACTGCCTAACAACTATGAAATGTAGGTCACTGTGACATGTTTGTGACAAGGGTATGATATTAACAGAGATGCATTCAATCATCTAGACTGAGAAATAAACTAATAACACTAAATTAAACCCAAGTCGGTGAAATATGAAATACAGGTCTACTCTGAGATGAGGGTGTTGTACGGATCAATGCATCCCATCACCAACACACACATACATATAATATATATATATAAATCCACTTGGTCATGAGCTAAATACAAAAACTTAAGCCAGTAAAATGTTAAATGTTGGTCACTGTGACCTTCCTTTCTGGGAAGGATGTGGTACTGCAATATAATATAATCATATTAATCATGAACAGACCTTCAGAAATAAGCTGAAACCACAAAATGTAACCAAAGTCAGTGAAGTATGACCCATATTTATATAGAACAGGATGAATCCCTTCATATTTTATAATTTCATGTATAAAAGTATAGTGAAAAAATCCAAGCTAGATTTAAAAGCATGTAGCAATAACATGATTCTCAAGATGGCCTCCATGGTAACCAAATTAAATACTGAAGGGGCATCATTTTCACTGAGATAAAACAAAATCTCAAGACCTGTGCAAATCAAGTTTCATGACCTAGCAGTTTCAAAAGTGTAGCTGTAGCAGATATTGCGAGGTTGTAGCCATGGTGGTTATAATGAAGGGCAGAGGGGCACCATTTTCATTATGAACAACTACAGTATACACCTACTTGTAAATCCAACTGCAAACTGCACAGA
>JAECUM010018251.1:0-2500 GCA_016617855.1 Megalonaias nervosa
GGACATAATACAAATAGTTGACACTACTTAACTTAGACAGCTGTTTACAAGGCAAAGTCGTCTGAGATTTATAAAGTAGATTAATAGCCCGATGTGAAGGTCCAGCTTTAGCTAAATTTCCGTCAGAAACACCAATATCTTGGCCTTAAAACCTGTGATCTGATCTGAATGTCAACAACGTATCTAAGAGTACGTTTAGGCCTCAGTTTTAAATTATACTTGAATATTATTCAGCCGTTTCAGATCTCTCTATTCTCGGCAAAATTTTGATTCAAAACACAAATAATGCTGCTGAAATCATAACTGTCTCTATAACTTCGTAGAAAATGTTGGAAAATGAATGATTTTAAAACTTACGGATTCCAGAAAATCCACCACTTTGCCCGCCGTAATTCCCATATCCATAATTTCCGCTATAGCCAAAGCCACAGGAAAGTCCAATAAGACAGGCCAAGATAAGGCCCACCACAGTGATTGATCTCATCTCCGCCTAAATAAATAAATTAATTAGTTCTCGCTTAAATAAAAATTTTAATTTTATCTCCTGAAGCAGCAGTTGAAACAGTAGTAACAGCACCCGTAGTACTTAATAATGATAGTAGGGTTCTTGTTTTTGAAGAAATGCGAGCAGCAGTGGTAAGAGCAACAGCAAGCACCGAAGTTGTTAAAAACGGTTTTCATATCTTTCATAAGTCATCTAGTATCTTTGATAGACAATATTTGTTTATTCATAAAGAATTTAGTACAGATCACAAGTTTCCTTCCACACGTTACATGAACATGAGAAAAATGCAATCTGTGAAGTTCTTCTTCTTATGCGTGTAATGGGCAGGGAAGTGGGAACAATTGGGACAAGGAATTGGGAAAAATTAGGACAGGGATTTGGGAAAAATATCGTCGATCATTTAAAGTCGACATATAAGGGGGTGAGATTAAATAGAATATTACGGTTCTTGGATAAACTTGACTTTTTACGAGAGTCTTAAAAGAAACATCTATTGAAAAAGGAAAGACCAAAAAAAAAAAATGTTTACTGAACTGATCAACCTCAATCGTAGTAATTTACATTAATAATAACATCGAAGTTTTTGTCAGGCTATTGCTGAAGCAAATCAAGTTTGCTCACAACATCAACCAGTTTCCGTAATGTGGTATTATTAGGAATGTAATGTTGTAATGTAAGAAATATAATGTAGTAATATTCGGAATGCAACACAGCACTATAAGGAACGCAATGAAGCATTATCAGAAACGTAATCTAATAACATTAGGAATGTAACGACGTAGCATTAGGAATATTATGAGCAATATTAGGAATGTAACCAGCACTATTAGCAACGTAATGTAGCATTATACAAAATGTAATCTAGTAATATTGGGAACGTAATACCGCAATATAAGAATTGTAACCTGGTAACATTAGTAATGTAATGAAGCAATATAAGGACAGTAATGTAGCATTATAAGAAATGTAATATATTAATATTAGGAATGAAATTTAGTAATATTGGGAATGTAATGTAGCAATATTAGGAACGTAAATGCAGCAATATTAAGAACGTAATGTATTATTATAAGAAATGTAATCTAGTAATCTTAATAATGTAATGCAGCATTATAAGAAATGTAATCTAGTATATTAGGAATGTAAGATTTCAAAATAGGCTGCCAATAGTTACATAATGTTGAATATACTTTATCAACAATTTGTATTAAATACATAACTTTTGATTTGCTCTAATATATAATAATCTTAGAAATGTACTAATAGTTGAACAGAAAATGCCCATCAAAAAAATTAAGCTTTAACATTAATTATCAGTATTCTTACCTCTTGCTCGTCAAGAGTGGTACTATGAAAACAGTTGTCGAGGAGAGTCATTTTATACAAGACGTTTAAATTCCACCAATCAGATCTCATGATACACCTAACAGTGCTACTGGCTGGAGAACATTTTCTCCGAGTCATGAGTAATGACAGTGCCTTCATATTATTTAATGTCACAGTGTAGCACCAGCCCGAGGCCGGAAGCAGTATATATGTCATATTAGCATGCAGATACAACATTGAAAACCGTAATTTCACAGTATGGCAGTTCAACGAGAGGCCGGAAGCGGTGAGTTCTTCATATTTCAAAACAAATACAACATTAAAAACTATAAACTAAGTGCAATTTGTGCATGTATATTCCAGATAAATGATAAAATGCTTTTGCTATTAAAATGAATATATACCTACAATCAAAATGACTTAATGTGAGTAGGGTTTACTCAAAAGGTTAAATTCCTCCAGAAAGTACTATCACTTAAATTACACCACCAAACCTTTAGAAATGTAGAGCTATATGAACTAAGTTTCTCCAATATATTTTGTGTGTGTCTGTGTGTGTGTGTGTGTGTGTGTGTGTGTGCTTAAAATATATTTTCAGTTTGGTATTCAAATAAAGGAAAATAGATTTCAAAAGATTTCTTTTAAATCTTTAGTTCAAATTACAGATTC
>JAECUM010018251.1:7500-22494 GCA_016617855.1 Megalonaias nervosa
AGCTGGATACTATCGGAAATATTGTTCCAATTTTTCTATCATTGCTGAACCCCGAACAAATTTATTGAGTAAGAAAACCAAGTTTCATTGGTCTGTAAAATGTCAGGAGGTTTTTCATATATTAAATGCCATAATATAGCGGGCACCGGTTCTTTCACTTCCAAATGTCCATGATTCTAAATGCTTGTTGATGAAGATGATATTGGGGTTGGTGCAGTACTGAGTCAAAATAACAGAAATAGTATAGATAATAAAGTATGCTACTGTTCTAATAAATTAAACATGCAACAGAAATTGTTCTACAGTCGAGAAGGAATATTTGGCTTTGCTACTGACTTTGCAACACTTTGAAGTGCATATAGGTTTAACCCCATCTCCAATTAGTGTGTTTAGTAATTACAACCCCTTTACGTCCTTGCAAGATGAAAATCAAACATCAGAGATTATTAAGGTCGAGTTTGATATTGCATGAATACAATCTTGACATCAGGCAAGTCAAGGGAAAACACAATCTGATATTAGATGCACTTTCACGTGTATATAAATATTACATTGTTTCATGCATACTTTTTTCATTTATAAGATTTCATTTTATGTAACCTTTATTAACATGTGTATTTGACTAATAGATGAAATAACGTTTTACTGCATAGAATTTTTATGACCGGCGGTGTTATGTAATATTTAATTTGAATTGGTTGCTAGTTAGTAGTTTATTTTTCATTTCTTTCTATGCGATGGATAATTTTATATTGGACGTGATCTTGTTTACCATCAAACTCATTTTATACCTGACCTGAATCGCTATTTCTTTTATTTCTGTAAACAACTAATAAATAGCTAATTTTTTCTAAATGAGTATGGGTTACTATTAGAGTTGTTATCTTGGCCAGAGTCAAGAACAGTGTGTTTAATATGTTCTTTATTATAATGTTAGCAATAGACTTTCTAATTATAACTGAGATTTAATCTTGTAGATATTTGGAACCATCTAGAATGAAATTTTCCATGAGGTAATATGTTTGGGGTTTTTTGAAAATGTTAATTGTGAACTGAGGTTAAAAGAGGACTATATAATCTTGTTGTTCTAGAAATTATTTATTCGTGCTGTAAGATCTGAGCAGAATCATTTATATTATTGTTATGTCCAGTATTTCATTTGAACTGAAATTTATTTTTTCAAACTATTTAATTCAATTATTCTTTGGAAATACAAAGTGCTATAAAATTACATTCTTCGAAATAGAGACTTGGACTTATAGTGAAATACAAATAAGGATATATTATTGAATTGTATTATTGTGATTCAACAAAAGACTGTTGGCACATTACTACCACACAGGCCACAACAGGCATATAAACACTTCAAGCATTGGATTTATTTTAGAAAACCACTAAAGTTTTGTCAGAACTAATTAATATGACTTGTCTTCGAAACTCTAAGTCTGTTTGGGATTTATTTCGCCATACCATAGGTTACATGTTACATTTTTCACTTTGTATTCTAGTAAAATAAGTTATCTTTTGAATTTTACAAAGCTTGTTGCTTGTCACTCTTTTCTATTACTTATTTTAAAACCATAGTGTCGTAATAATAGACAGAGAAAAAATATGGATAAAAAGAAAATAGAATTCCATCTAAATCGACATTGTTAACAATAAATATTGTTTTATCAGATAATAAACACAACATCATTTGACAATTCAATCCGCGATGACCTGGTCTCACATTCACTACATTTCTCAAAACCATGATCTCAATAAGATTTTGCATGATCTGTATTCTGACATTTCAGAAAATATTGGGTTCTTTTGGGAGAGACGCATATAATACCACTGTGGAGAAATATCGTTTCAATTTTAAAATTGCAAAACCTGGAATCCCTTCATTCTAGAAATGCAAGTTGGCAAATTCTTCAGTTTTGAGAAATAAAACAATACTTATTTCAGGAGAATTCAGGATATTATGAAAATGTTTTAATCAAAGATGTCTGCTGAAAGATAAGCGAACAAATCATTGTTCCAAAACAGAAAATTGTTCCAAAACAAGCAACGTAAAAGAAAATATGGAAACTTTAAACTGGAAGAAGAAATTGTTTTAACTTATATGGAAACCTGGGTCCGATTTAGCCTCGGAAAACAAATCACACAATCCATCTTCATGATCCCTTTAAGTATTGGTGGTCATCATGGAAATGTCAATCCACAATATTTCTAACATTTTAAATCTCTCTGACATCTTTTGTGTTTACAGTCCGTCTCGACCCTTTTATATACCAGTAATTCAGGTGATATACATCTATGTTAGATTACGATATAGTGAATTATCTGTCATTTCCAATCAAAAGCATTGCACCTACAAGTTTGAAACCACGCGCTAACTTGAACACTTCAGAATATTTACGTTCAAAAGAGGCAATCGAGTATCTTTTTGGAAAATGTTATATATTGGGGATTGAAAAGCGACACAACCTAATGTGTTTCATTTCGTAGAATATTACATAATATCTACAGGATCTTCCATGAGTGAAATTAATATTGATTTTGATATTGATATTTTAATATTGATATTAATATTAATTCAAATTGATACTGTACGATCCTTGTGTTATTCTCACAAATCGGAGGTTTTTTTCTGACACAAGCAACTCCTGGTTGATATGATTGGTTTATTAAATGTTTACAACAATAAAAAATGTGTTCGAGATTTGAGGATATAAATATTTCTTCACAAATGTAAAATCGTTTATTTTATTTTGTGTATTCAGGTTGCTTATTTAGAAAATGTCAACCTGGATAAGATTTTTTATTCTGGAACATGAATTGATTTAACGGTGTGTGTAAGCAATTCGATTCATGAATGGAAAATATTTTTATGGTTAACGGTTTCTAAGACCAGGACGGGATAAAACATCGAAAGAAACAAGAGAATAAAAATATATTTTAAAGTTCTGAATTGCAATTAAATGAGTTTATCTACATTTTTGCTTCGTTTATCGAGGTATAAATTATCAATAGAACAACTTATTTTTGTCATACACTATAGCTTTAATTTAATTTCTGACATTATCAGCCGTGGTGACGAAAACTGCACAACAACATATTTTGTGGACGAATATCCGAAACAATTGACTTCTGGCTGCTCACAACAAATGAATTCAATTATGTCGACTAATATTTGTGCCCTGACTAAGCTTGAAATCTCTCTCGGATAGATTCATTGCATGGACGTTTTCCAAATAGTCATTATTTCTTAGCAACGTCTCTCCGAATCTACCAAACTATCAGCCCACTTCCATGCCAACTCCTTATGCATACGTGCATATGTTGAACATAGAATTTGATGATGTATACCTGGTCTCCGCCAAAGCCATAAAGGTCAGAAACTAAAACAAAATTGGGGAAAAACAGCGTATTGATTATAATGTTGTCCAGCTTCTGTGGTGATCGCCAAGACAAGACAGCAGATATAATATCATCGAAGTTAGAGTTCGCTTCTGCTAAGCTTTACCTGATTCATATTAGATTAATATCTCTCTCCAGTGTTGCATTCTTCATATTATGTTAACAAAAATGCACCGGTTCTTTAAAGATGATAGTAAGGGAATTTACAGTTAGTGCAGGCATAAGCAGCAACGTTGCATAATACTTTTAAGTCTTCGAAGCTCAGTAGCGGACCAATTCTTTTGTCCCAGATTTAGTTTAGCGAATATGATCCTGCCATCATGGCGTCGCCAATATTGGAGTTGGTCAGTAGTTAGTAACAACCTGCCCAGACTGTAATTGCACGGAGGTTTTGCAGCATTCAGTCAGGAAATGAGCGGGTGAACGGCAAATTTACACCCCATTGCGGTTTGTTTACTTTCAACGGATACTCATTGATTCATCGCTGAAGGGAATGCAGGCATCATCAGGGTTATACGCCATGCCGTACTTAAGATACAAAATATGTTAGGTTTATATACAGTTAAAATTTGTTTATACCATTCTTCCTAACTGATATAGATGTACTTTTCTTGTGCCCTAAAAGAAAACTGTCCCTATTGACACTGTTCGTGCCTACACAAAACATGTCGCAAGCCGACAATTGTCTTTTGGTTATCTTAGATTGTGGGACAGCCTCGTTATGGCGTTACCAAGGAAACTAAGCTTTATGAGTGTTTACCTAACTCCATGTTCACCAAGCCACACAACATGAGAGCACACCCAAACTAAACTTGTGATTTTCAACGTTCCTAGTCTTGTCAGATATTTTAACACTTTAGCATATTCTTAATATTTTTCATTTGATTGACTTTCTATGTTTTAATCGATTCTTAGGTTTGCAAAATATTGTCTATCACGAAATATTCAAAAATAGCGTCTTTAATATACTATTTCATACTTCTTTGGAGATATCACTAAACGGTCGATATTTATACGTGTGTAGTTAATCAGTTTTCAATAAAAGCTATGGACATGTGTCTAGTTTTACTTCAGACATTGAGTCAGTCAGATGTAAATGCATACAATCGGGACACCCGGAGGCCTTTCCTGCAATGATTGAGAAGTTCCTCTTCAAAAGGAAGGGGTCGGGCAGTGACAAGGAACAGCCTATAATTTGTCTATACGGTGTGGAAAATGGTATGGACAGTTACATAATGGCACAAAATGACAAATATTTTAAAGCATTTACGCTGAAATGTACATTACAAATGAACGAAAACAAAATATTGTTCACAAAGTATTATTCTAATATATATATATATATATATATATATATATATATATATATATATATATATATATATATATATATATATGCTTGTGTGTGTGTGTGTGTGCCTGTGTTCAACATAGACGAAATAAGTCATAAAATTTGAATCTCAGCATTATGTGTCTTTTAAATACTGGTGCTATTTGTATTGAATTCCTGTCTATCTTTGATGTCATATTGGAATATTTATTGTTGTGAATCTCTTTCAAAAAGAGGAAACAAAAAAGGTAAAACGAACCTACCTACCTACCCACCTAATTTCCTTTGTACCTACCTACATACATACATACATATAATTTCACCTCGGTAATGCACACCATTTAAAACGAATATGTATGAATATTTGGTTTGCGTTATTTAAGTGTTAACTGCAGGGCACAGTCCATTTACTTGGTCGGAACTTAATTACTGAAAAGGTGATGACCTAGAGGCTAGTTACTATCATAAGAAGATATAAATGACCAAGTTTGACAGGCTGATACCATAATCTACCCATGTGGTGTAATATTAAGGAAGTAACTGAAAACACAGATTGAGCTTAGCTTGCGATATATAAAGCTAGTCTATCTGAAGTCTGGGGCCACATATGTGAAGAAAACTAGAATCAGATTCTTAATCAACTCAATCATACGGTAAGTTTATCAAAGAGTTTAATTTGGTGTTAATTGAAGGAGGATGAAGACGAAATATATTCTTAATGAAATATAATGCTTAATCTGATTGTAAATTGTATTTGTCTGAAGTAGAATCGACAGTCCATTTCAATCAAGGAATAAGACGAACTTGTAAACGCCAGAACGGAAAAATGTAAATTGTTTGCTCATAATAATAGTGAAGGTGCTGAAAGAAATGAAAGCCTCTTTCATAGATTTGTATGGTATTTATTTCCAATTTTAGTGCTCAGATTTTTCAGCCCGTAACTATTATGTTGTAATAACATAAGCTAAAGTTGAATACACAAATATTTTTGTATAAAGTGTATGTTTTAAAATATTGATTCGTTGTATTTAATTATACCACAGTTTATGTTATATTTCTTATCTTAATGTCTCTTTTTCAATATTAAATATTGAAGGTATGTCCAATTGTTTTAAATCAATCTGAAACAGGTTCGCTTTAACTTTGCTAAAGATGACAATATCACAACTTATTCAACTAATGTGGGTTAGTTTTTATATGATGTAATGCACCGTTGCTTGCTTCAAGATTCGATGGGGATCAAGGAATATATCGTTTCAGGTGAGTTGAATTTGATAAGGTATAGTTTGACACTATGTTACCTAAATTAGATTTGCACAAGATAACATGATACCAAAGTATATCGCAATTACAAAGTTCCTAAACCGGAAGACGGCTCCAAGGATAAAGAATTAGTTTTCATTGCAGATGAAGGAGTAAACACCTCAGAAATGTCCAAATGTAAAAACCTGTCCTATGCTAGTTCAATCATATATATATATATATATATATATATATATATATATATATATATATATATATATATATATATATATATATATATATATATATAGAGAGAGAGAGAGAGAGAGAGAGAGAGATCTTATAAGCTTCATTCGGATGAGGAAATCTATAAATTAGTTTGGCTTTTAGTTTAATTGTGATCACTTGTATGATTATCCGGAGAAAGAGAGAGAGAGAGAGAGAGAGAGAGAGAGAGAGAGAGAGAGAGAGAGAGTTGGTAGTGATGGGTTTAAGGCTATTTTTCAGCACATGGTTGGCTATACGTGGTGGCTGATATATTTAATGGAGGAAGAACCTGGGAAAACGCCAGGACCACCGATCCATTGTAGCTATTGGTAAACAGTTGTATAACATTACCATGTTGTCCGACAAGAGACCCGAACCCACTCGGAGGGGGGGGGGGGAGCGGGCAACCTTTCTGAGAGTTAAATTTTGTTCATAGATAGATTCATGTCGTGAGTACAGAATTGTAGCCTGTGTTTCATGCACCAGCGCCATCGATTACCCGACCATGATATCATCCCACCAATATTTATGGAGCAAAGTTGAAGACAACGACTAGAGGTACGCAAAAAGTCAATATCTAAGCAGGCAGAATGTATTTAAATATTCTATGCAAATGTTGCTAACATAATAACCCAAATATTGTAGTACAATCGAGGGATCGCCAATTGATGAAAACATGATACTGCTTTCGGACTTCAAAATGGAATACAAACATTTGTCGAGAAAATTATTGTTTTATATATCTTGATATTATTATTATTATTATCATTATTATTATTATTATTATTATTAAAATAAATATTCCACATATCTCTAAGTACGTGTGCAGATTTTACAATTCCCCAAACAAAAATGTCTCAGATAGTTTTAAATAAACTCTGTTAGCCCAAAGATTGACATGAAACATTAGTTTAGAAAATAATCGGAAGGTTTATTAGGTTAGATTGATATTTTAGCTTGCAAAGAATCAATACACTAATTACATTCCTTAATAATTTCCATCAGTGCTCTAAATATGTGGTGAAATTCAATGTAAGAGTTTTAGATTCAAGCACACCGATTCTATTTTACTGTTGTAAAGGCTAATTTGGATATAACATATAAATTCATAATTTGCATATAACATATACATTGATAATTTGGATGTAACACATAAATTCATAATTTGGACATAACATATAAATTCATAGTTTGAATATATAATATAAATTTATGATTTGGATCTGACATATAAATTCATAATTTGGATATAATATATAAATTTATAATTTGGATCAAACATGAATTCATAATTTGGATATAACTGATAAATTTATAATTTGGATCTAACATATTAATTGATTATTTTGAATAACACACATGCATTAATAATTTGGATATAGCATATTAATTAATAATTTAGATATAACATATAAATTCAAAGTACTGGAACAAGATGAAGACTTCGGTCATCTAAATATGACAGGACAAGCATGGTTGTTTTGTTTTTGTTTTTTTGTGATGTGCCGAATGTTACATATTATCTGGGGGAATCATTTTATTGGATACATTAATCAAGTCTTCGAGAAAGAGTATCGCATTAGTTTCTACTACGCTATACAAATAAAACACACTCTGCATTGTCACATGATGCATTTATACTTTGTGTATTATACGTTCAAAATGAAAATAAAAGATAAAGCAAAATCGTCCCGAAAAGTATTTTATTCATGCTTGATTGTTCCAGACATTATCCGGGCATTATTTCATACGAATTTGATTAAGAACCAATACTTTCGAACGGAGTTTATATTTCTTTGACATTTGAGACTTTTCGTGCATTTTTGGTCGAAAAGCGATATTGGAACAAAATGAAACTATCTAAAAGTATAATGTAGTACCGTCTTTTCTGAATTATTTCCTAACGTTAAAGTTCCGTTGTCATAACATTACAATAGAATATGTGTGTAATATTTCAAACCTATTAATATGCTGATTTCTGCTGTTTGATTTTACAGTTGTATTTAGATTAGTTTTATATCGTTACGGTTATATATTAGTTACTTTAATGTATCTTTATACGCGCCTTTTTTCTGACGTGCATATTTTCCTAATTGTCATTGCCAAACACAAGTGTCTACTTCACTTCCGGGAAGGCATCGCACCTGTTAACAGGTTAGTACTTCTCATAGTATGTATGATTTTTATGCAGTCAAGCTATTTCAGAAGAAAATACAATTAAATATGATTCCATTGCAAACGAATATTTCAGTTCCTTTTGACTGTCATTTTAGGATACAGAATGAAGTTGACGGCTCTTTTCATCGTGTTTCTTGCCCTAGCTGTCTGTCTGACGGCAGGAGCTGGAGGTGGAATTGGTTGTAAGTTATTATTATTATTATTATTATTATTATTATTATTATTATTATTATCATGTGTAGTATTAGTGGTGGCAGTAATAATGTTCTTACTTTCCGTATATCATCTCAAAGACTGCAGTATTAGTGGCTGATCATGAGAGAATTTGTTCTTTTAGAAAATAGTGGAAGAAAATTGTTATTTTGACTGAAGAAAATTACCAACAGGGACAACCAATAACAAGCAAGTTGACTACACTGCGATTAACATATTCTGCATGTTTTCACAGAGGAAATAATAGTTTCATCAATATGTATTGCTTTGTGTTTGTCGTGTTATTAAATATTGTCTAGTGGTCCGGAGGGTTCAATTCTAAACAGGGATAAGGTGCGTTTCCTATGCCCTTAAAGAAAAAAACTGTTTTCCACTACCATCATAGCAGACAACATTTTGTGTACATTGACCAGTCCTTCTTGGCAATAAATAAAACGTAACTCCTAAAACGATTTTCCTCTCAAAAATGTGTACACGACAAATCATTAATTTGTTATGCCGTTGCTGTTGAGGCTGCTCTTGATTGAAATTAGCCATTCGTTTTAAAATTGTTAAGCAAGTGAATTCTATGCAAAGAATATATTTATACATGTATACATAAATCAATGACATAGAAAGGATAAATTATGTTGTATGTATGCAAGTATGGTTTTATGGACTGGGAATCTAAGAATTAATCTTCAAGACACTGATGTGTTGTTCTATTTCCATAGAAAATTATTTGTTTCAAGTGTTTTGTTTTTTTTTAACTGTAACATGACAAGGCAAACTGTAACATGACAAGGCAAACTGTAACATGATAAGGCAAACTGTAACATGACAAGGCAAGATGAATCGATAAGATCAAGATATATATTTAGTGAAATTTTTCAAACTGTACATTCTATTTTAAAAATTTATCGTATCTATGATATATATATATATATATATATATATATATATATATATATATATATATATATATTGAGAGAGAGAGAGAGAGAGAGAGAGAGAGAGAGAGAGAGAGACCACTAGTTATCGCGATACAGTGATCAGAATGAACTCTTGCAATACTCCATTCTAATATCAGCACCTGAAATATATAAGGTTCAATTTCTTTAAATATAAATAAAATGTATTTTCATACATATACATATATTTTCAGTTCGATAATTTATTGACTATTGATTTCTAGATAATGACAAAACGGTAATGGAAACAATATTTATTATATCCTGTACGAAATGTCTTTGAACTAAACTTATTACACCTCTCCTAAATGTCTTGGAAATAAAAAGTGTTACACCCTGTCTGAAATGTTTTGGAAACATAAAATAAATTTTTACTCCCTCTCCGAAATCGGTTTGTCGATCAGAACTTTCATTATTACATGTGAATTTGCAATTTAAAAAATATCAGCTAAACCAATTTTCTTTCTTTAAAACAATCCATAAAATTTAACGTACTGTTCAACACAATGAGTCAGGTAAGTGAAAACGTTTGATTACTCGATGTTTATGCCCATTTCTGTGTTGCAATCATAAGATTAGGAATTTACGGACAGTTTTCTTTTAAAAATATGCCTAGAAATTGGGAGGAAAATGGAATTTTATGAAAGAAATTTTCTCTAATAGAGAAAGCAAATTCATTTTGGTATTTTACGTAGAATTTAAAGCGAATGAGCTTACTTGGATGACAAAAGAATGATAAAATATGGACACCTCTTATTGGTTAATGATAGTTATGACGTCAAAAATTCAATTATGGCTAGGAGTGGCGTTGTTTCTTTATGTTCCAGATATCCTACCTTTATTACTATTACTGCTTATCTTGCCGTACTTGAAGAAGCGAAGTGGAACTAACGTTATTGTAGTGAATGGTACAGTCAACACACTGGTCGGTGGTAAGTTAGAATCTACGTATGTTATACGATTTACAAATTGAGCACTTGTGTAATTGAGTTTGCAATCTAAATAGACTTTGAATTTCATTCTTACCTAAAAGCAAAAGAATAAAACAACTAGACTTCTACTTAATTCACGCAAATATCCGTAATGTGATCCAGAAGGGAAATATGTTTTAATGTGATCTCGATCTCTCTCTCTCTCTCTCTCTCTCTCTCTCTCTCTCTCAAATCTATCTGCAGTCTTATAAAATTAAGCAATGGAAGCGAATGTCCTATTTTAGTACTTTCAGTATATGGTTTTTCGATCATTATTTTGCAATAAAGTGCGATACTATGTTTTCAATACAAAACTTTAAGGCGAATCATCTGACATCAGAGAAATTTGGAACTAATTAATAAAGGTTTTCAGATTTGAAGCCTATTTACAATATGACTGGATCGGATTTTCTCGTTGAAGTTTGCACTCATTCATCAATGTATTTATTTATTTATTTATTTATTTGCTTACTTATTTTATTTATCCTTAGGCTGAAGATCTTGCATATTGAAGCTGACGAGGTGATTGTGATTGAGTTGACTATGATGTTAATACATGATGAATTGGTTTGCCTCTTGTGATAAGTGTAAAAATATATACCGCTGCTTCTCCTTGCTGATAGTTCAAATTCAACAAACATACACATCTATGCTCAACTTATAAATCTCTCTCTCTCTCTCTCTCTCTCTCTCTCTCTCTCTCTCTCTCTCTCTCTCTCTTTGTATAGGACACTTTACATCTCACGAACGGAAGGTTTATAGTTATCTATTCAGCATGATAAACAATCTCGCATCGTAAAAGACATTTGTATAAAACCAAACATTGAATATTCTATTATTCTATCAAATTACTGATAATAATATGTGACAAATAAGTTTTTAAAAAATAATAATCACCTCTGAATACTCTGTCAGATTATATTTTTCTTGCACCTGTCTGTAAGAAGCATGATAGAGGCCAAACTGAGGACAGGTGAAAATGTCAAAGGATTGTAAAGTTTGGATAATTGTGCAAAAAGAATCGGCGTTTTACCGGACATTGTATATTCTGCGTAGTGAAACCTTTATTCATCTCTGTCACTCTATGAATGTTTCATTGTTATGTAAAATAAAGTAAACTGGGGAAACAAAATGCGACATATTCAAAGTGTGTGTGTGTGTGTGTGTGTGTGTGTGTGTGTGTGTGTGTGTACATTGATAGAAGTATGGTTAAAGTACTACTGCTACATGCCAATAAGAATAGTGAGTCATTGGATGGGTAAAATAAATGAACTATACGTTGAAAATGTGTCTTATTCAACTACTGAAACAAATTCATATCTCACATTTGCATCGTATATTGTTTAATATGATGGGGGTATATTTTGAGGGAGGTGTAGTAAAAAAAATCACTGTATCGTATATTATTGAAGACAAGGGGTGTTGTTGTATTTTTGGAGGGGGAGGGGCAAGTACAAACCGACAAGGTTATTACAGGCCAGTATGGTGATTATGTACTTTTATTTCAATTGGACTGATCACTATTTTGGTATCCGTATGCACTGAAATACCTATGTCTGCATGTACAACGTATTGTGGTTGTAAATATATCATGACGTTAATCTGATATCTTTTATAAACTTCTAACTTCATTTTTACAAAATATTTGACTTTCCATGGCCGACATGGCTACGACAACTTTGTATAGAAAGACAATGTACATTATTCCAACATACTAAGCTCCGGAATGACTAGTTGCTTTCACAATCTCTGACAAATTAAAGTGACAAATAAACAATACAATGATTAAGGTAGAAACATGCTACCTATAGAAGGGTATAGGTTAGTCCCGTTGATGATCAGTGGTAGGTAGACATTATTGACATGCACGCAAATGACAAATATAACGATGGATACAAATACATCTAGACAGTGACAGACATTTTCTCTAAATACGCACGGGTTGAGAAAGCAAAAACCAAAAAGGGAGATGACATATGTTACGCTCTTTGAGAAATCATCAAAGGGCGTAAGCCTAAAGATACAGTTTGATGGGGAAAAGAGTGTTACAGCAAAATAGGGAATTGCTGCAAAACGGAAACATCGAATACTTTTCCCTGTAGTGAAATTTTTTAGCAGAACGTTGAAGGCTAGATTTTAAAAGTACGTTTCATTGCAAATGAAACCATAAAATTGTGGATGTTTTACCAAAGTCATTTCATGCAAATCATAACACCCATCGCACAGCAACCCATACGTTTGGAAGTCGTAATTTCAAACTTACACAATACGTGTAGAATCTCAAATATTGAGCATTTGTAAAGACCCACCATTCTAACTTTTCCTAAAAAATACGTAAAACCAGGCAAGTAATTCTAGTGGACTTCAAGATTTAAAGGGATATGATACTTTGTTTTGCAAAGAAGTGGTGTCTCTATTTGATAGAACAGATGAGATATAATATACTTTAATTTAATCTGCAGCAATTTTAAATTTCCTGGAAATCGTGTCCGCAGACATCTGAAAGGAAGTAGCATATATTCGATCGATAATGAGTCAAACTAACTGTACGGAAATATTATGTGAATCCAACATCTGCTATTTGGTTTGCTGCTTAAAATTGACAAATATTTCATGGTACAGAAGACTTTGTGACAGTTCACGACCAGACATTCATCGTGGAAATGGTTTGTACACCTCAGCTTCGCTTTGGTCCATACACATTTATTAGATGACTAACTAGACCATAGGCTGACACACGATGTTTCAGCACCATTTAATATATATTACATTATACCGAATGCATATCTATCCTTTCGTGACATTTTAGCAATGTATACTTCTCCGCAGGCAGCTCGTGACTTAAAATTAGAAACAAAACTGACACTCCATATCACATTTTGTGGACCGCTCAAGTTATCAGGAATAAAGAAGGGACTTGAACGAATGACTTATAATATTCGTGCATATAATTATTAGTATAAACCCTTGAATGTTATACAATATTGACAACTAGTGAAAAGAACCGTATGACAAACACAAATCAAAACTGACAGGCATACTCCTTTCTGCAAGACAGCAATGAACTTTTATATGAGACAATATCTAGTTTCAGTCAAAGCATTAGATGATATGTAATCTGCATACAGGAGCACTGGTGCAACAGAGAACATCTAACGCTATCTGTTTCGACAGTCCTACACACTGTTAAACGTTAGTGGAAAAATTCATTTTAAATAAGCAAGGCTATGATAAATATAAAACAATTTTAAAATTTAAATAATACAGAACTTTAGAAAAGAAATTGATGTTGGAGGTGACTGAGACATTATCTTATCTAGTAGCATAGCTATGCAAATGGCATAGCATCATTAAATATAATAATCGTTTACACTCCAGTAAACTGGGGTTACAACCTAACATCAGTGCAGAGGTATCAACGAGTAGAACTACAAAGGCGGATAAGTAATATATGACAGTGCGACAAGAAGCTGTTGTCATGACAAATAAAAAAGACAAAGTGAACAACTTATGTAGAGAAGACAGATTATAATTATGATTGTCCGATGCATAATGATAGTACCCCTACTCGACACATTGATTCTAGGACGAAGACAAATGACAATTCAGAGACGTTCCAGAACAATATTGGTCTCATAACACAGTCAAAGAAGGGCCATTAAGTAAGCAATAATTTTAATACTAACAGTCGCGGGAACTGCTATGGTTTTCCTTTTGAAACGAGTTTCGTTCTTTAAAAGAAATACAGTTTCATCGAAATCGCATATCTCTCTCTCTCTCTCTCTCTCTCTCTCTCTCTCTCTCTCTCTCTCTCTCTCTCTCTCTCTCTCTCCATAAGTAATAACAATAGGTAGAAATCTGAAAAGTGAGAAAGGAAACGACAAAAAGGAATTTGAGCTGGATAAAAATCTCGAACTTAAACTGACACATACAACATACGTATACCTTAATCATTACATGATATTTTTTAAATGGAAATGTCAGATATATGGTATGCCCGCATACTTGTTAGCTCCGCCTACTCCAGTGAATCACTAATCAGCATAAGAAATGGGCAATAAATAACAGGATAACGGCAGCATACATTAAAAAAATATATATATTTAATAAGAAATACGAATAAAATTCGTCGTAAAATGCTAAATAGAAAACAAAGCCAGTTGAGTTTTTTCAGCATGATTCAAGTCATAACTCCTCATTAGCAGCCGTTTGCATGCCCTTACGAAGCTGCTTCCGTTCCCTGAACTATTTGTATGTCCTTATAAAACTATATGTGTGCCCCGAACTACCTTTATGCCCTGAAAAAGCTGATTATGTACTTTTATCTATTTGTATGCCTTGAAGAAGCTGATTATGTACCCTTAACTATCGTTATGCCTTGAAGAAGCAGATTACGTATCCTTAACTATATATATATATATATATATATATATATATA
>JAECUM010018252.1:0-53408 GCA_016617855.1 Megalonaias nervosa
CTATACAATGTGTCTTAAATTGAGACATCATGTTCAATGACCAGGTTCATGGAAATGGCTTGTATTTCATGAGCTGAAATTTTCATTACCTGTACCTCATCCTGAGTGAGTTCAGAACATGCTGATTTAAAAAAAAAAAAACTTGAACCATGGAGCTAGCACTTGTGGTGTTTTGTCTTCCAACCATCATTGGTTGGAGCAGTCTTTACAGCCATTGTGGATGACTTACCTGTGCGTCAGATTGTATCAGAGTGCATTTGAGATCCTGCGGCTTTGTTTCTCTTGATATATTGATAAAGAGTCAGAGAATAGTTACCTATTGGTTGCCTAGTGACAGCAACCTGTTTTACTAGAGGAGATTCTGATCCAAGGATAGGGCATGTAGTTCACTCACCCTGTATGCTGAAACTAGTGCTATGAGAAAGAAAATCTTACAAGACAGCTGCTTCAGTGATGTTTTATGAGTTGAGCCACGTTAAGATCCAAGAGACATTCCTTTATCTGAAATAAGGTGAGCGAGCATGGTCTGGAGATGTTGAAATTGGACAGCAATTCAGAAAGGTCGCTGTTGCATCCATTATCATTCCTCCCATGATGTCTGAACATGTATGAAATCATGAAATGCTAATCCTTCATTGTGATTGGGATTGACTTCTTGTCCTCAAGGAAAAACATCAAGACGTTAGTGGTGTGATGTCACTGATGTGCAACTGATCATTAAAGACATGCAATTTTCAATTTCTGTTTCTGTTGCAATCCTCTCCATGAGTGAAACTCAGAACTCCTTTTCACACTGGGCATCTCTGCCAAAAGTTAAGCACGGAGGAGGAATTTCTTGTGGAATGGAATAGTGGCCACCTCTGCTGCTTGAGCAGGGTGGTGGGAGAGGCTGGGGGGGGGTGATTTGGATTTTTTTAAAAATGTAGCTTTAAAATTTTTCAGTCATATCGCTACAATGTCTGCAGTGTGGTAGTTTATAGCAATGTCTAGCACTGGAGCATCATGCCAAAGACATGTAGCATCATGTCCCACACAGTCACATTATCCTGACACCAGGCTGACCAGTCTTAACACTAACCTCTTAATGCTGAGTGCCTAGCGAGGCAGCTGTTAGTACCATTTTTAAAAGACTCTGGTACGACTAGGTCAGGGTTCAAACCTGCAATCTCCCGCGTCCAAGGCGGACACTCAAACCACTTAGGCCAGTGGAGCAGTGACATACCAGGATATGTCAGTTGCTAAGGAAAGCAGATCACTGATCCAGGACTTGTCCCATCATAAAGAGACAATCAGAAATATTTTGCATTATGTGCCCCTCATTTTTATTTTCACAATCAAACTGATGTAGGGACAGCATACTCCCATATTCCCTCTCAGCTGAATAAAAGAGTGTGCGTGGCCCAGGGTTCTTTGTCTAGAAATGGGGAAATCAAGGTGGGGAGTTTGTTCCACTTTGTCACAAATAGATTGATCATCAGGTGGTCCCATTAGGCACAGACCAGGTTGAGTATTGATAGGTGGAGAGACCACTCTGTGTGAGGCAACTGTCCTCTCCTTGATAACAAGTCAGTCAATACACTGAGCCAGGTCCGGTATGTCTGTAACTAGAATATTTATTTGGTATTGGGCACATCTTTGAAGGTAATCCTATACCATGACGCCAAGGTTCAGTTATTTTGACCCTCTTTTTTTTTGAGGAGGTACATAATCATGAATGAACTGTCCGACATTATCAGCACTGTCCTTCTTCGCATGCGTTCTACCCAAGTTTGGAAGGTGTTGATAATGGCTTTCATTGCCATGATCTTGATCTGAACAGCCTTCTTCTGAAAATTCCACTTGCCAATGACCATTGCAAAGTCTGGTAGCAAGTGTGCTCCCCAACCTGATAAACTGGCATTGGTACAAATCATCATTTCCAGTTGATAGTAGTCATGGGGGGTATTCCCACAGCTAGACAATTCCTGTCTTGCCCTTGTATAAGGAACTGATTGATACTGGTTGAGATTGCAATGTGGTGATTGAGATGGCCAGTCGCCTTTGTGTCAGATGGGCCATCTATAAGAGGTATGTGTAAAACCAGACAAGGTGCAACAAATCCATCATTGCCCTGAACAAACCGAGGACCTCAGTGAACTCCCTTGACAAAATAAATGTCTTGTTTGATGCCTTCTCTGACACACAAATGATCCTTTCAATGCATTTGTGAGGAATACGTATCAGACTGATGCGCATTAAAAACACCATATCTAGATAGATAAAACGCTGAGAAGGAGTAAGGTCCAACTTACAATCTAACATTTTTTGTGAAGGTGCAAAGCCTTTAAATTGTGGCTAAAATGAATAGCATGGAATTGATATACGATCTCCCTTTATGCAAACTGGAGATATGCTATATGAATTTTAATGCTGAAGTATGTTTTTGGCAGATCAAGGCTGATCACACTGGTGAGAAAATTTCATGTACAACTCGGAACTGCTTAAACTTATTACAGTCTGTTGCCATTTCTGTATAATTGAAAAAAACAGGTGCATACAACAAACAGATATAAATTATTGAAATAAATCTCAACCCACATCAAACCAACCACTCAAGAGAGTAATTATTGTAAAGAACAGGGCTAAACAAATTTTGACTAAAATTATATCCTACATATTGAAATCATATGACAATAACCAAATAGTATAATAAATGCAAAATCTGAATAAATTCACCAAATTTCATGAAAGTCCTATATGTACAAAATAAAACAGCATTTTGACTTAATCTTGCTGAAATAAAGAAGAGGATGGTTGAATTTAAAAATACTGAGAGACTGGATTCCTGGCACTCCATAACAACTAGTCACATATAGGTATAGTGGTAACAACCAAGCAGGCAGAAAAGATAGGAAGAATTGCTTTCCTATATATATATATATATGTGTGTATATATATATATATATATATATATATATATATATATATATATATATATATATATATATATATATATATAGACATTTCTGTGTCTTTCAGGGAGGGCTGGATTCTGAGGTAGAAGAGAATAATCCTAATTTTAATGCTAACAGGTCATGTATTTGATCGGGAAATTGGGTTCAAGATATACAATCCTTGACAAATGAGCTACAAAAAAATACAAAAGTCATTCAAACAAGGAAATTAGGTCACAATCACCTTATTTTGATATGGCTGAGTTACTTTCTCTAAGATACACTCACTAGCCAATTTTCATGAGTGAAGGCATAATGAATGAACAAACAGACACACATAAATGTACTAACACATTAACATACAAAATGCTATATCCCCACCCAACTTTCTTGGCAAAGACGTAAAAAGTGAATTTACCTCGCTGAGCTCTTTTTTGGAGAATATGAAGGGCAAAACTTTCAACCTGAGTGGAACAAGAAGAAACACAAATAGCGGGAAGGCAATGGCAGCTTGAGTGGACTTTACTACCCACAATACTGCTGCCAGCCCCATCTGGCTCAAGGTAAACAGATGCATTTTTGATGTCCTCACCTGAAAAAGAAGCACAAAAACACCCATAATGTGATTCTGTCCTGCAAAAAGTATCATTCCAATTAATTTATATTTTTGATCTTTTTTAACCCCCACCTTATCCCTCACAGGTTTGGAAATGCTGAATATCAAATTATATTATGACAAGAATACCTTGGAAAGCAATTATCTCGCCTGTGTCCCATGCCATTAACATATCCCAACCCCCAACCCCTTCAACTGAAAACAATTTGAACACTAATTTTTAACACAGATTCCTAATTCTTACTATTGGTGTCCATGTTGCTACCAGAAACGTGACAAGTTATTGTAAATCACGAATGTTTAATAGTCTTAACTCCTAACATTTCAATGTTGCCACCAGAAATGTGATAAGTACCACACACATACACACACACACACACACACACACACACACACACACACACACACACACACACACATATATATATATATTGCAGTCTTAATTCTTAAAATTGGTGTGACTGTTTCACTCCAAATGAAATTAAAACTACTGTATCACACCATTTCAGTTAGCATAAAAACTGTAGTGAATTTAATAAGTTAACTAACTGTCAACAAACTGCATGCTTGTAATTATATAATTTGTATTATTCAAATGCTGAAAAATGTCAAGGATGGATGGTTAAAAAATATATATGCACCATGTCATACAATGTCATACCAAAGAATGAACAGATAGATATATATTTTAATCTGGCCAGAATTCTATCTTTATTTTCATTCATCTGACAAGTCTGAGTGTAAAATTACAATAAGGTGACAACATATATCTTGCATTACACAAATGATACTATTATTTATGCTTTTAAAATTTTTAACACACCCCCTCCTCACTTTCACATCCAGACGTACACAATGTTTTTGATGTTTTGTATTTGTGAGCAGTTCAGTACATAATGCTCTTTGCAGTAATGGACACCAATTGCTTCCTTATAACATTTTGCATTAATGGACACCAACTGCTTCCTTAATGCACTTTGCAGTAATGGAGACCAACTGCTTCCTTATAGCACTTTGTAGTAATGGACACCAACTGCTTCTTTATAGCACTTTTCAGTAATGGACACCAACTGCTTCCTTACAACACTTTGTAGTAATCCACACCAACTACTACTTATAGCTTTTGCAGCAATGAACACCAAATGCTTCCTTATAAGCATGGTGGTGACCTAGTGGTTAGAGTGTCTGCCTCGGATGCAGGAGGTCGTGGGTTCGATTCCCGGCCGAGTCATAACAAAGACTTATAAAAATGGTACTAATAGCTGCCTTGCTTGGCGCTCAGCATTAAGAGGTTAGTGTTAGGACTGTTCAGCCTGGTGTTAGGATAATGTGACTGGGTGGGACATCATGCTACATGTCTGCGGCATGATGCCCCAGTGCTAGACGTCACTATAAACTGCCACACTGTAGACATCTTAGCGATATGACTGAAAAATTGTTAAAGCTAGATTAAAAAATCAAAATCACTCACTCACTCACATAATAGCATGGGAGAACAGTGCAGACAGCAACAGTTCTTAACTAAGTAAACTTCAAGTAAAACCAATTAATTTCAAATTAGTTTAAGCATAATCAATTAGGCAAAGTGATTGTGAATATAGGCAGGTAGTACAATAGCCATGCCTACCATCTAGTGACTGATCAAAAATAAGCAGTGGTAAGAATCTATTTTGTTCTGCCCAACTTGGCTGAAACTTTACACAATAGTTACTTTGGTATCCATGTGTGGTGTGTTCCAATGTCCATGTGCATGTCTGTCCACAACCAAGAACCTAAGGCATGTGTGCCACAAGGTGGCATATCATGAGGTTTTGTGTGGCATGCAAAGGGCAGCCAAAAATCTTGATTTGAACAGTGGCACACACTCGTTCATTTTGTAATTAATCCGGAAAAAAGTGGCACACTATGTAAAATAGGCTGCCAACCCATGACCTAGAATAACCTCAATGCTTTTGAGTTTCAAAGTCTTTAATAACTAATAAATGCCCTTATTATCAAAGCTTCCATGGGGTTAAAATGCAAGTTATGGACAGCTTCTTGTTGTCATTTTTAAGCTGCCTCCTTAAGAGTTTAAATGAAATAACAAACAGGAGGCCCAAGTGAGCCAGAGATTGTTCACCTTGCTGACATCTGCCTAACAGCCAAATGCAAAAAGAACGGGTCAAGAAGGGTGGGTTAGCAGCATGCTTTGTGTAGAAATATTTTTGAATGCTGTTACTGCATATGCAAATTTATATTTTTAGCAACAGCATCCATATTTGATGGTGGATCAGCACCATTTATAAAGAAATGAAAGGTCATCATGCCAGGATGCTGTCAAATTGTGGCATATTTAGTTCAGTGGTTATTCAGAAGATGCCTTTAAGAGGTTTTTCTGTATTTACTGATATGCATTTTAAGTGGTAGATTTGTACAAAAATAAAAACTCCATTAGGATGTTTTCTAACAATTTTGGTGTGTGTGTGTGATTTGGATTTTTAACGTAGCTTTGACAATTTTCAGTCATATTGCTACGATGTCTGCAGTGTGGCAGTTTATAGTGATGTCTAGCACTGGGGCTTCATGCCGCCCACATGTAGCATGATGTCCCACCCTGTCACATTACCCTGATACCAGGCATACCAGTCCTAACACTATCCTCTTAATGCTGAATGCCTAGCAAGGCAGCTGTTAGTACCATTTTTATGTCTTTGGTATGACTTAACTAAGGTTCAAACCCATGACCTCCTGGATCTGAAGTGGATGCTCTAACCACTAGGCCACTGGAGTGGTCATCAATTTTGGTAAAATTTTGTTCAGTGGTTTTTCAGAGTGCTTGTAATTCATGAGCAAGAATGACAAGTTTCATTCACTGAATTATTAACCCAAGAGTGATAATTCCCAATCCCACTTCAAAACACATGGTTGATAAATTTTCTCACATTCACCAGTAAAAGAAACAAAATGGCCACAATTGGTACAATCCTCTCAATAGTTCAAAGGAAAAAAAAAATATATCTATTTTAAATGTATGGGTTTTATAAAGATTGTACAATATTTGGTTTACAATGAATTCTTTTAACATAAACTGAAAAATATAACCAACACAAGAAGAAAAAACTTAAGTTCTGAAATTAAAACAATACAAAAAATACCAGACATGACACAATTTATGTATACAAAATGATATTATAAAAACAAGCCTAAATAACAATGTGCAAATAAAACACTAATGTAATCTTGAGGAAGGTAACAGTTGCAACAGAGAAATGACTAATAAAATCCCTCATCTGCACGGGATAGTGAAGGACAGAAAAATGCCGCTGTAGAGTAAGATTTTGGCATCAGGTTTGAGGTAATCAGTCTATGCCACTGTTTAATGCAAAATTCTGATCCCAATAATGGAATTTTCCTATCAAACTATCAAAGGATTATTCATGGCTAAAACTCGTAGTGCCCAGGCAGTACACATAAAGCACAAAATTTACCAAAATATATTAACAATATTTCCATACTTAGAGACAGGGTTAAGTTTACAATGCAAAGCTTCAAGCTGGTTGATATTAGATAACTATAACTAAATATTAGACATCAGATAACTACTGGAAATTAAAGTGACAGATGAACAGCAGAGGATGGTGATGGCATGTAAATGATGTCATCATATAAACAAGTCAAAGTGGTGCTGCATATTGCATGGCAGCAGTCATGCAATGAAAGAAGGAAACATTTTTTTTCAGTCATATTGCACTGATGCCAAGTTAAGATGCTGTCTCCCTTACAAAAGCAAGCTATCCGCTCAAGAAGTATGCAATAATTATATACATTCTTTTCTTTCTATAATCTGTGTTCAATAGATATAATAGTTTGGAACATTAGGTAAATCTGAATTTTCCTAAATTTTAATTAGATAAATTTCACATAACATGTTATCATTTTAATGGTCAAAACTGCATATTTCTGAGTAGGTTTGTATATTGTTATCCATTATAAATAAATGTTATTTTGTAAACTAATCTTTCTCTATTCAACAATGCAAACCCACTTAATCCATCCTTGTGGCAGTGATATCTGGTAGCTGTTTTTATTTCCGATCCCTGTGTTATACTTAGTTCCTGCACATGTATATGAAAGCGAGAAAAGGATTTTCTGCATGGCAGTCTGCCTTGAAAATCCCTATCTACAAGATAATCTCTGCCTGATACGAAAAGAAGCATACAGTTTATTTTAATTGGCTACAAAACTTTCCCACCATGACAATCAAACACTGTCATACTTACACGCCGGACAAATCCAACTTGAGGATGATGTTTTACTGGCATGAAAAGTAGTCTAATTCTTCTGAAAAGCTGAACACCGGTTATTGATGATATACCCAGGTAAAGAAAGACACCAAACAATACTGCCATAGGCACTTGTCTTAAAATAGGTTCCAAAGCTAATGAAAATCCTGAAAAGAAAAGAAATACAAGAAATGATATTAAAGCACAATAACCAGTTTATATATATGTTTTAACCTGCTTATCTATCATACACGTTTTAACCGGTTTATAACAAACTTGTGCAAACATGAGACAATTTTGTAACAATGAAATTTAGGACTAAACTTCTGGAAACAAACGAAAAAATTATTTACCAACCCAACATAATGAAACTGTATGCTGAAATCTATCATTTATCAGACCCAATGGTATAACATCTTATACAGAAATGTGATTTATCCGACCCACTGTAACAAAATGTTAAACCGAAATCTGTGATTTATCCAACCAAATAGATTCAAATTTATCTTCACAACTAGGTGACAATTTCAATACGTTATACAGAATTATTGTTTAGGACCCATCCAAAAAGAGCAAGATGAAAAGGTATTTGTCTGCGAGATTTTCTTTATTTCACATGTTTTACCTTTTATAACATCAACTCTCCTGTTCACCTTTTACCATGTATTGTTGTTGTTGTAGGGTTTAACGTCATTTTTCAGCATAAGATAAGCTATACATGGCGATCAGTATAAATGGTGGAGGAAGCACCTGGGAAACCCTGAAGAGAACCACCGACCCATGAGAGGCTACTGGCAAGCTTTATCACATACCCACATTGGGCAAATCCAAGACTCAAACCCATGCAGACAGAGGTGAGATGGCAGTGATCCATAATGGTGAGCGCTTTAGACCACTTGGCCATTTGGGGCCCCTTTACCATGTATTAGCTCAACTCTCATGTTTAACATGTATATAATCACCTCTACTGTTCACACTTTTACCTGTAGGAAATTAGCTCTACTGACCTTGTTTTACCACAAATAAGATCAATTCTACTGTTCACACTTTTACCATGTAGAAGATCAACTCCACTGTTCATACATTTTACCATAATTATTAGATCAACTCTTCTGTTGAGAGTTTTACAATGTATATAATATACTTTACTGGTCAGATGTTTTACCACAATTATAAGAAGTATAATCACTAATAATTTCTGGTATTCTCTTTCAATATTCTTCCACTGTATCTGTATAACAGCAGCACTTTCACCACTAACTTAAAATTCCTTTACATTTTCCAACTGTCTAACCATCCTTTAAAGTCCAAAATTGAAATTCTTTGACAAATTTACTCTCCTTCTCCTTGAGTATAGGGCCTGGGATTGGCATTTTTTTGGCCCTACCTCAGCTAAACCACTGCTACACAAGATCATTCCGTTTGTCAAATTTAATGGCATGATTGAAACAACACTTTTTTGCATCACTGTCCTTTTCAAATTCAGTTTTGCAAAATTCCCTTTTCTTTACAATATCAGAAACGGTAGACGTTCCTATTCCAAATGTTTTTAACTAGTTTTTTCAGTGTAGGTTTTGGCACAGATTCATACTTTTCATCAGACTAATTTTATCCTGTAAGGATAGTTCAATTCTATTATGCTTTGCTGCTCATTCTGACAGCTTGACATGTGAGTAAAGACAAATAAAAGTCATGGCTGCTTCAATATATGTAATGATTTTTCTCTATTGAAAATCATTTCACTGAATCTAATAGTCAGAATAGTCTCCAATGGAAAAGCATCAAAAGTGAGGCCACATGGCTGGTTAATAAAGCGTTGATATTTAATTTGAAAAACAAGCAAACAATGTTCTACTGATCTTTAATCCAAATTATTAGCATCATTCACAATTAGATAATAAGCAGATAAACATAGTCTTTCTCAAACTGCATACCTATAAGCATATAGTTATTAATACATGTAATTAGCCTTAAAAGTTTCTGGATGGTGCAATGACTTCAGATACTCTCATCACTAATGTGTGTCGACCTGTGTGTCAAATGTTGTTTTAACCTCAAGTGCCCTTGGGGCATTTTCTAGGTCCTCTGTCTCATAGATCAGAATACTACAGCACCTTCTAACCATAATTAATCTGTTCCAGCATGTGTCAGGAATTTAGCAGCTAAAATATATTTCCACGTTTCAACTGTGTTTCAGTTTTATGGTGTATTTTTTAAGAGTTAAATGAACTTTGGGATCAAAATTTGTTTAGGTATTCAGAGTCAAGGGGTTTCAGTTTACTGGGGAAAACATGATGATATGATTGAAGGAAAAATCTGGGACTAAACAAAAAGTTCAGTCTCGAGGAGATTCCAGTATCGTGAGGCTTGGTTTTGAGGAGTTTCACTGTTTATGATCAACTCTACTGTCCACATGTTTTAGCATGTACATGAAGAACTTTACTGTTTACATGTTTTAGCATGTATAACATTAATTCTTGTTCACAGAAGTTTCAAAAGCAGCATCCTTATTATCAGTTTTTCTCCTTTCTCTATTTCCATACTGTTTGTGTGTGGATGCACTATTATTTATCTTGCTGTCTGGAGTTGGTTGTGTCAGTCACAGGGCTGTGACAAGCATGTAATGACAAAATCTGATCTCAAGTGTGGAAATTCCTATCTAGAAAGTTTAGGTTATAAACCAAATGGCACCCCAAATGGCACAGATAAGCATAAATTGGACAACATAATGATAAAAATTGTTCAGAATATTAGAAAAAGCATGTGTCTGGGTAACACATAAAATTGGATGTTGACTATGAAATGAGGTTCAAATGCAGAGATATTATTACTGAATTTAAACAATAGAAAAATAGCAAACAATTTTTATGCCATATACCTGTGATGTCAAGCAACAGTGGTAAAAGGCAGAGATATCTGTCACTGGAATGTGAGAAAAACAGATTCTGCCACATTCCACTTAATACATGAAATAAAAACTGAATCTGTGTTCAAACCTGAACATGATTAAGATTAAATCATTAATTACCACTGCTTTATTTGAGAACTTGTTAATCCAAGTTTGTCTCCTAGTAAGTTTGATTAAACTTTAGCAAGTAAATTTCAGGGAAATATCTTCTCCTAAAGTTCAAAATCCAATGGTTATGAATTTATTGTCACAAAATAGATAAAATGACCCTAGAAATGACTGACAACCATTTCAACAGGAGATAATTTAGAAACATTGCGGAGTTACATACAAACTTGTCAACCACTCCAGATTTGTAATCAATTATTAAAAAGTTTCTGTGAAAATTCCATATTCCAAATTATACTGAAGAAATCAAAGAAAAAAAGAATAATGGAGAAAAAAAAATTTTCAAAAGGATTCTCGGGTATTAATACAGGCAGGATGGAAGTACTTCACCACCAATATGATCGACTGGTGCATACAACCATGTTTTCTTGATGTGAAATTTACAAGAAGCCAGTCAGATTGTTAATATAAAACAAATGGCTGCTCTGAGCTATATAAGTCACTAATTAACAGTAATTATTTCTTACCTATTAAAATGTTCATCAAGATATTGGTGACTCGTTGTTCTTTGACTTCTATCAGCTTTGGTTTTTCACCAGGAGCATGAGTTTTACTCATCACACTAAGGGCTGAGACATGTGCAATTGTTCGTACAGTGGCAGCACACATCCAAGGTAATCCAAATATTGGAAGAATAAAAGTCATCAGCCCCATGAGGAATTGATCCAAATGAAAACCACTCCCTTTCTTGAGTTTCATCTCTTTTTTGTGTAGCAACATTCTGTAACAATAATAATAATAATAATAATAATAATGTAACAAAGACAACAATAAGGGACTGGGGCTGACTCTCTAAAGAAAAGCCAGAAACATACGACAAATTGATTATCTTTGATACTTTAATAATTTTAGGTATATATAATGTACAGAAGGCTAATACCAAACCATAACCTCAATTTCAAATCAATGGAGTTTTTCAAGATGGCTGCTGTGCCATCCATATTGGAAGTCAGATTTGTAATGTTCATTTAGGACCAACTAGACATCATGAGAAGCCTTTTGATAAAAACTCTGTGTCAATGTGTCCACCCATGTTGAGATGGCCATCCATTCAACTAGAGTAGCTACAACAAAATGGTCACGAGGGTCATCATGGTGGCCTTTTTGGATTTCAGATCAGCAGCATTTTCTTTTAGGACAGACCACATAGGAAGTTTCCTCATGAAAAGCCCATGTTCATATAGTTTCCAATTTGGAAACTGCAATAACAAGATTTTCATGGTGGCTGCCTTGGTAACCATACTATTAGATCAACAAAAATTTTATCTAGGAACCACTAAATGTCATGAAAAGTCTCTTAGTGAAAACCACAACATTACTGTAACCACTGAGGAGTATTTGTAAAATCTTGCAGTGAATACCCCAGGTCAATACAAGTCCACTGAGGAGTGATGGTAACAAGAGTTTCAAGTTGGCCACATTGGCAGCCATTCTGATGTCCAAGCAGTGCCATTTTCCAGTGAAAACCTCATGTCAATATGATCTTGTATTCAAATGGAATAGATATAAGAAGATTTTCAACATGGCTGTGGTGGTCATACTGAATGTGTTGAGTGGTACAATTTTCATTCAGGACCAAGTAGACATCACATGAAGTCTTTTAAAACTTCATATCAATATAACTTTCCTTTCAGGAGAAGGGGTTGGGGGTACAATTAATTTTAATGACACTATTCTTACCTGTTCTAGTGTGTAGCTACCCTTTCTAGGATGAAAATTATCCTCACCTATATTAAAAGAATTCATTCTCTGATAGCATGGCTTTCTGGAAGTTTCCAGAAGACTACACTATTACCTGGCACATCCCAAGCAGTCATCATCCTTTTTGAGGATGAAGACCATTACTGGGACATCAGTGCATGATGGGAGAAGGGAATCTGACACTAACAACAGGACAGTATTGCATCATTAAAATTAGTTTTAATGCCTCCTCAACTACATTTTTATATCAGCAATACATTACCTACTGCTATTGCATAGCTGAATTTCCCAGTTTGGTGGGAGGCTAATAAAGCCATACAAAAAAACAAGGAAATACACACCCTTATGGTTGGAGTGTCCACTATTACAAGATGGAATCAACTTGTGCCACTTTCTGAGCCACTGCTAGTAGCCAAAGAGAGCCCATTCTCCAACTGCTTGTTTCCTTCCTTCAGTGGGGCACCATAGACCAACCAATCCAATCCTGGTCAAGGCCCCAGCAATGGATATGCTCCCCAATGTGGAAAGAATCCCAGGGGCCTTAAATGTCACTGAAGAGACTGATTCATCCCTGCTCTAAGCCTCTATGGTCTCAGTGATGGATATCTTATTAACTCCCTTGGGAGGGGCTCTATGAGTTTCTGACGAGATTTATTCAGTCCTGCTCCAAGTTTCAAGGAGTTCAGCAATACATACTTTTATAAATTCCCTTGGGAAGGGCACTATGGGCCTTTAGAGTTGCTGATGAGACTGACTCAAGAAGGTCCCTTTTTCTTCCCTTTGTAAATACATGTGTTCAGCAATCCCTGACCTCATTTGATTAGAGACAACAAAATGGATGGCCATCTGTCTTTACACAACTAGTACATGCCAGGAAGGTGGGATGCAAACCCCAGAAGGCTTTCTGGTACCCACATTTACCAACATCTTGTCTCTTATACACTGCTTTAAAGGAAAAACTCTGAAAACAAGCACAAATCTTTAAACAAAATTGATCTATATAAATTTGCATGGAATCCAGACTAAACACAAATTAAAAGAGCAATACCTAGCTGCCCAGTGAGTCTCCATTTAATATGAATCCAACAACCAATGAAGTTTTAATTTTTAAAAAACAGTTAGCAATAATTAATTATCCAAGTACTGGGAGAAGGACAAAACAATAAACTAGCAAGATAAACTGAATGGACTTAAACATGAATGCTGTCCTCTAAAGACAATATAAAATAAAAAGTGTGTGAACAACTAAACACATAATATGCATACTGGTGTGTGACCTCCTTCCACGAGTAGAACTGTACAGAATGTAATGTCAAATTTTGGACATTAATATCTCAACAAAACTAATACACGAGAGGCAACAAATCAGATAAATAGGGACAGGAAGAAAATACCTACATAAAGATAAAAAACAAAAGAAGTCCAATGAACGTAATTGGAATAGGACAAAACAATAAAGTTACCCGAATCACTTTGTGGAAGGGATTACGTAAGATTAAGAAGAACCATAACTGAAAATGTCAAGAACTCTCAAGAGAGCTTAATTCTAACTAAGAAAACATTTGGATTGAGGGTAGATTCACTCCATAATTGTGACACATGTAATAAATATGTCAAATTCACACAGACAGACATGAAACAAAAGCAATTTTTTTAAGGCCATACATTTTCCAACCATAAAAGTGCCGTCACATGGAAAGAAAAAAGAGGATCACTTGGCATGCGCCAGATGATAGGATAGGCTTTTGGAATTTTCCATTAAGTTACACTTTGGGGGGGGAAGAATTCTCTTCATATAGACATGGGTAATTTCCATCCCAGAAAGGTTAGTTATGCAACAGCAACAGGTTATGTATTGCTGATATTAATTTTCAATTTTCTGTGGCAGCCATACTTGATGACCAAGCAGCAACATTTTCATTTCATTTAGGACCAACCAGACAGCACAAAGTCTTGCAGTGAAACCACATGTCAGTATGATTTTCCATTCTTTATGAGTGGCAATAATAACATTCTCAATATGGTTACTGTGGTGGCCATACTGGAAGTCTGAATGGCATCATTTTCATTTAGGACCAAGTAGACCATGGGATGAAATGTGCTAACAAACGGATGGACTGAAGATGGATGACAGGCAGCAAGCCATCACATAAGAAATGCTAGTTTAATAATAATAACTAAAACTACTTCCATGACTTGCCACAACATATCCTCATGCTTCTTACGACATGCTGCTTCCCCACTCCTTCCCTTCAGACCATGCCCTAAGATTCACAACCCCATATCCATAACACATTATGTATCCTCCTTCACTGAATTCATGTACAAAGTTTTGTAATGAGAAAAAAAGGGGTGAAAACTAGCCACAGTGACCTGTTTTTGTCAGGTTTAATAATTTTTCAAGAAAGACTGGTTTCGTACTGATTACTCTTCCTTATTTCCAGCGGCAACTAACAATATTCTACTTAAATGAAGTGGATTTTATAGCACAATGATTTTGAAAAGAAAAAATTTGCTACACAGTCAAGGGATAACTTACTCTGTCAGCTGCACTTCAAGGAAAAGCAGTAGGTAGAAAAGAAAAGCTGGAATGATTGCAATAAAAATATGCCATGTTTCCATAAGGTACTTCTCTCCCATTGGATTAATTGTCCAACCACGGACTCTACGATTTGTTGGCCCAAAGGGCTCTGGAAGATCAAGTTTCTGTAAAAAGAAAAAACAATTCAACATCAATGAATAGACCTGATAATATAATTAAAGATCTCACAGTTGTCCTAATTCCCTATTTCAACATGTAACATGTATAATAACACCACCAAAATGTGCTATTAGGGCTAATGTAATAATCTCTCAACATGTAACATGTATAATAACAACACCGAACATGTTATTAGGGCTAATGTAATAATCTTAACAATACCAAACATGTTATTTGGGCTAATGTAATAATCTTTCAACAGTAACATGCTTAATAACAATACAAAACATGTTATTAGGACTAATATAATAATCTTTCAGCATATCACATGTATAATACCACCAACAAATGTGTTCTTAGGTCTAATGTAATAATCTTTCAACATGTAACAAGTGTAATAGCAGCACCAAATGTGTTATTAGGGATAATGTAATAATCTTTCAACATGTAACATGTATAATAGCACCATCAAAATGTGTTATTAGGGAATAATCTTTTCAACATGTAACATATATAACAGCACCACCAAAATGTGCTACCAGGGCTAATGTAATAATCTTTCAGCAGGTAATATGTATAATAAGACCCCATGACATCACAAATCACATACAGCAAGATCATGGCACAGTGACCAAAAATTTTCAATGCATTTCAAAGTGAATTTAATATGTTACTTAAATACTGCTATTCAACTTGTTTTATAAATTTCAAATAAAATGAATGCTTTGTAAAATCCTCTATTTCTTATGATGAGAAAAGAACACTGTCAATTCTAAAATATAAATGAATCGAAGTACAGAGAACACCTGATGCATGGTTCCCATGCTTTTCTAAAGATAAATTTCCAGGTCATTTCCAGGGTTTTTCCAGGATGAAATTAGTTTTTTCAAGGTTCACATATGACTGTTACTGAATGGAATTAAAGAACATTTTAGATTATAAAACATGCATTTTCTAATTTAAAGATGTTTCTCTTTCAAGACTTTCCAAAACATCTAAGTCTGAAAAGATGATCATGAACAAAACCACAAAATGTATCACATGAAACAAGTTTGATTATATTCCTATAAAATGGCATGTAAAGTCATTTAAATTCTAACTTTATTTTGCTGACCTGCATTATGTTGCTAAGTGAGAACAACATAATGAACATAAATTAGTTTTGTTTCCTTTCAAACCTTTAATTCTAAAGAATTCTATAGCAATATATATATATATATATATATATATATGCATATATATGCATCTTCCTATTACAGTATAAAAAGAACAATAAATGCAAATAATTAGAATCTTGTCTTGTAACGAAAAGAGTTTATCCCTGAATTTATCTGTGCCAATAAAATCCCAAACAAGATTTTTCAAACAACCTAATCCCCTTAAGACGATCTGGTTAAAAATCATTTAAAAAACATTTTCAAAAAGGGTTGATTTAAATTCTGACAAAAGACCTTCAAAAGTTTATCCTGTTGTATAAACAAGGACTGACTTTTCTGTAAAATGAACTTGTCTTCTTGCAATTCGTTAAACCAGTCCCAAAACCTGTATTGATACAAGGGCTCATATCATTTTTTAATATATAATACAAGAGATGACAATTTCTCATTTCAGCTCTGAGATACAACAATTTTAACTACAAATTTGGCTTAAAATGAATAGCAGTCCATTTTCTAATCTGGGTTTCCTCCGAATATTCCCTCACCATTTTTCATATTTGGACGTTTAGGTTGGGGTGTGAGATCATTGCAATTGCATATCAAAAATTTGGAATTTGCCACCACTGTGCAGAAGTGACATATGGTAGTCGCTTACCAGCAGGCCTAGAAAATTTAAACTTATGTTATATTGACTTATACCTGTATGAAATCGATAGGAAAATGATTTTCTCAGAAATGTAAAAGTATTATAATCGTTATGTCTTTAATCCGCTGACAGGCAAGACAAAACTACGGCACAGATGAAACCTGATGCAGTACTCATCATTTGCATTACTAGTCACATAACTTCACAAATCTCAAATGACATCGGAAATCCAATAGTCATGATATCAACAACAAACTCTTTTTCTAATGTTGCTGTACAGAAATACAATTATATTAAATGAAAGTTAGATATTTTTTGTAAAAACGAGCAATCTGGCCAGATTTATCAAGCAGAAAGCACATGTCAACGCGGTTGTCACGTGATGCAACAAAACTCCAGAAGTTGTTCTCGGAATATATAAATATGAACAATTTTGTGTTCTTTTGTTTTTGTATTTTTATTACAACCAGTATACGACTTTCATTTAATATTTTTTATAATATTTTCTCTACAACATTTGAAAATGTGGGTTGTTAGATTTGTGTACTCATGCGACTAGCAATGCAAATCGTGAGTACCAGGTCACATTTCATCAATGCCGTATTTTTATCTTGTCTTTCAGCAGATTAAAGACATAAAAATTTTATACTCACAATTTCTGAGAAAACAAGTAATTTTCACATCGATTTCATGCATGTATCACTCGCTCTAACAACGTTGAAAGTTTGCTAGGCCATCCGGTAAGCAGCTATGCTTTGCCACTACCATGTTGGCCTCTTGTGATGCTAGACTGATTTTCATACCTTCCATGTAAGGAAAGATACTAATATCAAGCTGACTTTGAAAATAAAAGTCCACTAGACGAATCTAATCCAATGAGCGTTTTGGATTGACTCAGCATATATGCTTATTGCAAGCGCCCAAATGATCCATACTGTAGAACTTGATAAATTTAACTCATGATCAGTTTAGTTATGACTCAATTACGAATTGTTTCGGGCATCAAGTGTTGGCGGAAGATTCCCGGGTTTTTCCTGACTTTCATCAATATTTGCGAAATTCAAGGACTTTTCATGGTCCGGAAAAAAATTATCATTTCTCCTGACTTTTCCCCGATTTCCCAGTAGTGTGGGAACTCTGCTGATGGCTTGCAGGGGTGAAGTGATATTAATTAACAGAGGATCCTGTGCTTTTAGGAGAGCAGTTGTTTTTTGTGTGAATTTTATGTAACTTCCTAAGTCCATTAATTATTTTGTTGCATGTTGAGTAAGTGTGTTTTATGTTTTCTAGTCCTGTTAGATTAATATCTTGCCTGGGTGTTGGCATCCCACTCAAAGTTTCCTGGCCTATTACATCAATAGTGTTCAGCAGCAAGTGAAATGTAGGCTCCTGTGTCAAGGGTTCCTATATTTTAACTACAAGCTCTCTAATGTCAGCGCATTGTCTTTCACAGGGTGTCAGCTATAGTGTCAGCCCACTTTATATGCAGATTTAGATGACAACTTGTACAACAATCATTAACATACATATACTGTACTGACCATTTAATTATTGGGTGGCCTACAATTTCGTTTAAGCAGAGTTATTTTATTTTTTCTCTTATGTTAAGATAATTAATTTCTTTTCTTCAAATAATATAATGGACATAATATGGTGTTATTTTACTATAAATCAGAGTTAGGTTTTCTTTCAGCTACTGACAAACGGAAATTTCGAAAACATGTATTAGGCCCCTGCTCAATAACCTTAAATTGTTGGTCCCTAATATAATTATGGCATACAGTGCTACATGTCGTAACAGTTATGACCTGAAATATCTAGGTATACTGTGGTACAATATTTTTCATTGTACCCAGCTCTATTATTAGAAGTGGGACAATATCCAAGGGAGATAACTTTTTAGGTATAATCATTTATCTAAATTTGAGCTGCCTCTGTTGTCATATAAACCTGACAATTAAAATGCCTACAATTTAATGATACTATCTATGTTTGTCATTTTACTAATACAAACTATAGTTTGTAACACAGAATGGGTACTTTGCCATAAATATGCACAGACTGATATCCCTCAAAGCCAAAAGAATAAAAAAAAAATTCTTCAAAAAAACTACCTGTGTATATGTGTCGGCAAGGAAATAATCAAACAGCACCATGGCAATAATGGCAATAAATATTCCAAAGTCACCCAGTGCACGACGAGCCTGCAAAGGAAAATTATAAAAAGGTATATAATTTTTGTTTCTCTTCAGCATTGTCTACTCTAAATTCTTCTATCTCTAATTTCAACATTATTTCTAAAACTGTGGTTGAATTAAATGGGTTGGATAAATCATTGTTTTAGAATTTAACTCATATATTGCAGCCTGTTAGCAGATTTGTATTTAGTTATAATTTGGTTCGGTCAAGTGAATCAATTTTTAAAGATAAAACATTAATTAGTTTTCTTTACTATCTAAAGTCTGCACACTTTTTAAATATAAAAAATTCTTTGAACCAAAAATAAGAGAAGAAACAAAATTAATATTTTTACAAATTGTTATTGTATCAAAAATTAAATGAAAAATTACAGACAATGCAGTAAGTCAGTTGTCACATTAATTTGAAAAAAATGTTTTAATTGTAATAAGCACTTTTACCAAACAAAAGCTGTAATGTGCATGAATTATTTTTCTGGAACAGTTATAAAAAATCTCTTGTGGACTGATAACAGCATCACTAAAGGAAGGAAACATTTACCATATATATTTGCTTATAAGTCAAATCCAAATGCAAACTGCACAGACCAAGATATGCTATTGCATAAATTGCCAACAGGTCTGGGTCTGTGCAGTTTTGTTAGGAGTAATCACTACAACAAACATACCTGGATCTCCAGGCACAATATGTAAAGGTAAATAGGGGTCTTTGTTGTTTGCAGTTTGACTGGATTTGTAAACAAGTATGACAGTTTTACACTGCAAAATCTGGCTGAAAAATCCAACCATGATATGTAACATAATGAAGGTCTGTCAACTTAAAAGAAATCATCATCTACAGCACTATATCCTGCTAACATATTTCCATTCATACACTGTAATGATCCAAACATTCAGATTTAGTCAATAACTGGAATGAAGACTATTTTTTTTAGCATTCACAAAGTTAAAATGTAACTTGCAGTAACTTGTATTTTACTGAAAGTATACTTTACTGGTCCTTATTTTGTTTAACTCATATAATATACTGAAAATATAAATTACTTGCCATAATTTTGGTGTAACTCATATAGATACTCTGAAAATATTCATTACTTTCCATAATTTGCCACAACTTGTTGATATACTGAAAATAGACATTACCTGCCATAATTTGCTGTAACTCGTATAGATGTACTTAAACTATTTATTTTAATGAAAATAGGAGTGAAAGAAGATGAAATAATTTCATTCATTCTGACTCAAATGCTGCACCTTTCATTTGTTGTGCCTCAAGATAGTCCCTGGAATGTTTTTTTCTGTTCTAATACTAGTAAAACTTATAAGTTTTATTTTTACCAATTATAATTCAAAGGGAAACTGTCTTTCCGATTAAACTGAATATTTAACTTAAACAACATAATTTTTCAACACAGAATGTAGATTCAAGTTCAATATGATGTCACACAGTTTTAGTTCAGTTAGAGAAATGTTTAACAGCAAGAGTTGTCACTGTCAGTTGCACTTCTAAGCATTCAGATTGTGGATATGTGAAGGATGATTACAAATGCAGATATTCCAGATTTACAGTAATGTATTTGTGACAGGATATTTGTGTTATTCAATTTGGAACAGTAGAATATTGTAGACATAGCCAAATTCAGAATTGTATCACATGATAAGAGCTATTTCATGACATAATAATGCTGTGGTCGGATAACATTTTTTCAGTTTGGAGACCAATTTATGTACACTTAGTTCTGTGAACAGAGATGAGTTTATTTACTCCTGTAACATTTGAACAGATCTTCTATACAGGATCGATTCCATTTAGCATGTGTAACTCCACCCGTTTCCACATGCACACCATCAAAGGACCAATTCCCTTAGCTTTATTTGTTATTGTTCTTCTTGTTTGAGGTTTAATACCATTTTTCAGCACATGATAATCTATACACAGCATAATGAACCCATGTGAGGGTAAATGGGCCATATTCAGCTAGAGGTGACCTTTTATCCACAATTCCCTTTGGGCAGTCAATTCGAAAAAATGGCAGCATATTAAAAAGATGAACTGAATTTTTATTTTAACAAAACTCCACTTGTATCTGGTTGGTGCCATCACATTTGCTTTCAATATAATCTGATTATACAATGTATATTTAATATAGTCATTGTCAAGGACACCCAGGTTTATATATTTTCTTTACCTTAAAATTACCGTGGTTACACATCATGGACAAAATCTGACACAATCTGTTGATCTACTGGTCTTCATACCTTCCACATAAAAAAAATGGAGCTGACTATGGGGTAACCAGTCTGTTTGACCATTCCAATCACCTGAGTTCTTCAAATGACTATACAAATATGTTTACATAAAGCACCTAAATCACACACAACTGCAACATGTACCTCAACTGACTGAATAGTTCTGCAACTTCCAGACATTCTAATAAAAATGCAATAAATTTAGCTCACAATCAGTTCAATTACAATTCAATTATCTATTTTTTCTGCAATCAACTGGCAGTTGAAACTTACCAATTTTCCCCCCAATGTCAGTTATTATTTTCAAAATTAAGAGTTTTACCTGGCCTGGAACAAACCTATTCTTTGTTCCTACTTTTTCCCCGATTTCTCTGACTCATTGGTAGCCAATTTTACATCTTTTCACAATCACATTTAATTTTTAAAAATGAACTGACTTTTTCCTACAATTCAGTATTCTGCAGTGCATTTTCAGTGACTGTTCATAATATACTGTTTCTCTCTCTCCCCACATTTTGTAAACTGAACCTATGTTTTATGTTTCTTTAACAAAATTTGTTATCAAACAGAGTTGAGTGTGTGTGTATATGTATGTGTGATTTGGATTTTTAACGTAGCTTTAACAATTTTTCAGTCATATCGCTGCAATGTCAGCAGTGTGGCAGTTTATAGTGATGTCTAGTACTGGGGCATCATGCTGCAGACATGTAGCATCATGTCCCACCCAGTCGTATTATCCTGACACCTGGCCAACCAGTCCTAACACTAACCTCTTAATGCTGAGCACCTAGCAAGGCAGCTGTTAGTACCATTTTTATAAGTCTTTGGTATGACTTGGCCAGGGTATGAACCCAAGACCTCCCACATCCAAGGAGGACACTATAACTACTAGGCCACCAGAGCGATTCAATCAGAGTTGAATACTGATATATCTCTTACAAACAGACTGGTGTCAAGGAAACCAGGTTTAACCAAGTTGTTTATATAGTTCTTTTGGGAAAAAGGCATGTAACAACATACAAATGTGATCAAGAATTTACATGTCTTGGACATTTGTAAACTTTCTTACATTGCTGCTCTTTCTCTCTCTCTCTCTCTCTCTCTCATGTAACAGAGTACTATGATTTGATGCATCACATTTACATCTGATATTTAGCTCATAACAAAATCGCTATTTCTTATTCTAAGTTTTACATTTTATTTAAAATAATAAACATTCACTTTCAGCTGTAACTTCTTGTCCTCTCCATGTTATTTAGTGCATGACTATTTATGTTATTCAGTGCATGAACTTGTTATTTAGTGCATAAATGTTTTGGGTTTTTTTCTTTTCTTTAAAACATCCAGAAATTCAATCAAATACTGAATTTAGTTCGGTGTCATTACTGTCTGTATAACAGAGCATGGTCAAATAATTCTTGCTTTATTATCTTCATCCAGCATCAGCTAGAACTACATTGGCCAGCTCACAAGGAGATGAACAAAGTTCAAATCCCACAATCTGCATATACTTTGTTTCTTAATATTTTCAATGTGCTGCTTTACTTTGAATTAGGCAGGAGAATCATGTTGCTACTGTTATTTTCTGTGTGAATGTACATGAAACATAGCAGAACATAACATAAACAACAAACTGCTGACATTATTGGAAGGTATACAATGGGAAATCTACTACTTCAATCTGTTAAACATATTGCAGCCAATACAACTGAGCATAATATAAAACAAAAATTTGATTGCTCAAGTGAATAATGGATATATTTCAAAATCTCAAATATTTTCACTTGTGGTCTCATCACTTGTGGAAATACTGGGTTTTTCAAGCAGATGATGAAATACATCCATTATTCACTGATTTCAAGCAATTATTATCTGCAGACTTTGTGGGCAGGAACACTTTCATTCTCAACAATTCTGGCCATCAGGTGGATTTCATTATCCCACACTAGTGCACAAGATGAATTATATTATTTTGTGTGAGAATCTTACCATGATGCTGCAACCTGTCAATGACAATTACCATATATACTCGGGTATAAGCCCGTTCACGTATAAAACGACCCCCCCCCAACAACTGAACAGGTATGAACACTACAAAAGTGCATGACCCACATATAAGCCGACCCACAACTCCGAGACATCTCAAGATGCATGCGTTAAGTTCTAAATGCATTTATTTAGGCAAACTTATAGTAACAAAAAGTACATGTATACTTATCTCAGGCTTGGCATGTATGATTAGTAAAAAGAAATGGTATAAACTTGTTTGAAAAGTAATTTATTAAATTTTCTGTTTTCTTATTGTTTCTGCCTAATTTAGATTTGTGTATAATCTGATCGAACGATGACAAGAATTGAGCAATCATGAGTTGCTGTAACACCACCTCTCCCTTCTGACCCAATTAATGTTTGTTTATTCATTATTGCATTGGACATTTTATATCAGTACACCAGTAATTACATTTTTATTTTGCCCTGAAATTGTAAATACCTAACTCATTAAAATTTGATCCCAGCATGACGACACAACGAATAACAATATGGTTTGATTCAACGCTCTCAATTAGGTTACTGAACATATTTAAATAATGGTGCCACCGCATGTACATTGTAGGTTTGAACATGTGCTGAATGAAGTACATTCAACTGAATGAAGTACATCCCTTGGATTCGAATCATGGGCACCACTGCACTAAACTTTAATATCTCCAAAATACAATAATGAAGTTTCAGAAATAATCCTTTAAAAATTATGCTAATACCATAAAAGCTGACTTGCAGTTTGCTTTGAGGTAAGTGTCCTTACACCACACCTGTTAACTCTCACGCTGGGAGAAAAAAAAAAAACCTCACGAATTTTTGGGTCATTTTATTCCATTTCATAGTATCTCCCGATTTTTGCAGAGAATTCCTGAATATTACATTATGTCTTTGATTTTCATTTCTCCTAAAAAATAAAAGTCCTATATAAATAGATATATCGTATGTGATCCATGGAAGCCATGTCCTGTTGTATCACCTCTGAATATTGTCATGATGAAATAATTACTATACTAGGAAGAGTTCGCTTCTTCACTAAATAGGATGTTAAGTTTAAAAATTATTCACGTAAATTTATGATATTTTTCATCAACAACATTACAAAAATCAAAAAATAAACCAGAACAAAAAATAAACCACAACAATAAAACTGTCGGCAATTAATTTCAATCCCAGTTATGATCACCATGAATGCTGTAGCTACATTCCCACCAAAGAAACTTACACAAGTGAGCAGGTGGCATGCCTTACACCCCATTTTACAAAACTACGGTAATCGTGCTAATATTATGGAATGAAAGGCAATTACACATAAGTGTACTGGTATAGCTGCCGGTCAAAATTCCCTCTTAACACAAGCCAGTTTCAGGGTTTTAATGAATAACTGGCCTGTATTGCTGTCGGAAAACAAAAGACAAATCCACTAACTAGGAACGAAGGAGACAAGGAAACATCAAGCTTTAAATTGTGTGGAAAGTTATGATGCTGTTCAGCCAAAACACATAACTAACATAGATTGATGATAAGCTTAGTTGATCTTTAATGAGAATTTTTGCCTTTATTATTACCACTCTTCGTGAACATGTAAGTTATGCTGGTTATGTGCCTTGTACAATTAAACGTGCGTACCTTTTCATAAATATTACCTCAGTCTGTAGGATCACTTACATCACTGAAAATCGGTAACTCATGAGCACATGATTCAACGTAAATGAAACAAGTTATTAAGGACTAGCTGAAATGTTTTCTGGAAGAATGCAATTTGGTCAAAACAATGAATAAAGCAAAAGCTGCATCTAATATGTTTGGGAATAAATAAGGATTTAAGTGATGCTATGCATGCTTTGCACTGTGCAAGTACTGTACATTATAGTTCAGCCTGGTCTCCTGGGTAAATTCAATTGGCCTGCGAATTATGAAGTCTGTATTTACCTTTGTTTAATTTTGTGTTGTTGGAATCAGATAATATGCACATGGAAAATAATAACAAACTCAACCATAGTACTTGATAACATTTTAATAAGTGTTGGGTCACCGAAAATTATTTTTTTTTTTACATGCATATGTCTTAGGGCACAGAAAAAATTATTTTTTTGTGTCCCAAGGCTTACAGCCTTTACAGTAGTCAACAAAATGACTTAAAAATTGTCAGGTTTAGACATTGACCCGCGGATAAGGCGACCCCCATTCTTCCAGGCCTTTATTTTTTCCTAAATTATTCGGCTTACACGCAAGTATATACGGTACATAAAAGCTTGGACCCCCAGTGGCTTAGCGGTATAAAGCGCTTTACCTTTACTTATCACTGCCATGTCACCTCTGTCCATATGCAGACCTGCCAACCCCAACGAGTCCATCTCAGTAAGGCAGCTGATTTGTTCCCGTAAAATTAACCAGTTTTCAGTAAGGTGTAACAAAATATCAACAACTGCTTTTGAAATGCAGGAAAACATAATTAAAAGTTTGACGTAGCGACAATAACATTATATTCAACTGAAAAGTTTGTAAAGTACACATATGCCTTATTACCCACTAGTACAGTTGCACAAACTTTAGTTCCAAACCCTATGCAACTCAATGGCTTGTTGCTATCTCTCAACCCGACGTAAATCTTGAAAATTCTATTCCCATTTCATATAACGATGGTAATTATATCTCCCACCACGAGATGTACTCAAATTGGCACGTGATGTCCAATAAACGTAATTGTGTCCCTTCCTGCTTTTATTCACAAGAATCTGAATATTCCTTTTTATTCTTCTGTGTTGATTATTAACACTTTTCTAGAGGCTTATTTTCCCTTTCGTCTTAAATATGCATCACTTTGGGGACATCATTTTTAAAAAATTCTATAATCAACAGTTTGATCATGCAGACACTTCGCATGAACAAATAGGTGCAGTAAGCGTCTGGAGTGCTGCTGTAAAGTTAGTCTGGTTCCCTAACTAATTTCACTAATTCTAATATGAAACCCGGATCCAAATAAAACAGTGATGAACCAATTACTCCAGATTTTTGTCAATGGTCATTTTTCCGTAGCTTTTGCTTGTATGCCGTAAGTCCGTATTTTAAGGGTAATTTTCGTAAGACTTAAGGCAAAATCATAAGAGTTGGCAGGTCTGCATATGGGTTCGAGTATCAGGCTCAGTCAATGTGGGTATGTGAGAAAACTTCCCAGTAACTTCCTGTAGGCCAAGGTTCATACCTGGGTTTTCTCAGGTTCTTCATCCACCATTTATACTGGCCGCCATGTATAGCCTATCGTGTGTTCAAAAATGGCATGAAACCCACAACAACAACAAAAACTTATTTCTAGCAGAAAAATTATAATTCTATCTTGTTATCTGCTAATTATCTGGTATAATAAATACTTACACTTCTGCCAAGAAACCTACTGTTTCTGAAAATCCGGAGGAAATAGGCTATCAAAAATGTTCCCAGTACGAGAATTGTTGAAAGCAAAGCTGTATTTGGTTGGTTGTACTGTTTGATGTAATGATGCTGCATAGGCACTATTTCTTCATAATTATGGTCAACACCATCGTCATCGTGGTCGTCAGTAATCTCAGTTGCATTATATGATGGTATCACAGATGGTCTGAATGCACTGGACATGTATGAAGTCATATTGAGAATAAGAACATGTGTCCCATTGGTATAATTTAGATTAGGTGGCTGGTAAGTTGCACAGCTATCACAGTAATAAAATCGAAGAGGATGTTCCTCGTAGATCTGAAATGGAAAATAATGCAAAACATGGATGGTAATTAAATATACATTTCAATATTTTCACAAAGCAATGTTTTTAGAAAATGTGAAAAAAAAGTCAACTATAACAATGAAAAAGTCACAATAAAATTAAGTCAATTAAAGTCCAATATAACACTCATTTTGTCAATGACATGGCAGTCACAGCACAAGAATTTGGAAATAACGTCATGAAATTCTAAACTTATAACAAGAAATTACATTCTAAAAGATTTTTCTGAATAAAAATGGTGGATGCCTACTGGTGACAACATAAATAAATACCTATTTAAAAATGTCCTATTAAACAAAATTCATGTTCTAATTTTATCATTTAATTTGGTTTTCATAACCATCATAAATCTGACATGCCCTCCTCTGTTCAAACTTGAAATGAGGCCATCACATTGCATCAATGCATGCAAGCATTTGAGCAAAACCTAAAGCTGTCAATGGGTACCCACCCAATGATAATAACCAAGGTAATAAAATGGGCAACTGGGTACCCATAAAATAAAAAACAAAACAAATATTTCTAAGTTCAGATCAAATACATCTGAAGCAAGCAAGACACAGAATAACAATTACAACTGGGGCTCATGTCACTCGTTAGACTGTTTAATTTCCTTCTTTTCTATTTACAGTAATTGTACATGAAACAGTTCCAGGAACACCAATGGGTTTTTCGAATGTGAAACAAAGTGTCACAGATTCATTATATTTTGATACACGTATACGCAGCAGACCCATCTAAACTGAATAAAAATGGCACCAGATATTACAAGAAACAGGCTTTATTATTGTGACTCATGGATGTTATAAGACTGAGAAAATCTTAGAGGAGAGGGGTTTTGTTGATCTTAAAAACATGTTACATCAGGAAATGGACAAATCAATATCACTTAACAAATTTTGAAATAAGAATTTGACAGTGGATTTCACGACCATTCAGCGAAAGTTAGACATGTAGACTAGTTGATGTGAGTGTTATGCATAAATAATTAATCGATCTGTTTTGTGTCTACACTCGCACGCTGACTACAAATCCACATGGCTTTAGCGAATCTGTGACAAGATTTTTAACTGCAAGTCCCGGTAAGTAGCAAAAATAGTTTTTCATAGTTTTCTGTAATTATGGCATGTAATACACAGACTGTTCTTATTATGCTCAGATTAAGCTTTTTTGCCATTATATTAGTAATCATTAAGCTTATACTTCTCTTGGGGTTGGCATGTATGAACCTACAACAAAGCAGTTCAGGTTTACATTTAACACAATTTCCCTTTTAATCAAGTACCTGGGTAACCAATCGTTAGGATTGACAGGTACCCTGTCAAAATTTTCGTAACATTTTGACAGCATTAGTTAAAACCTAATTCTGTGCTAACTCAAATGTCGAAGCTGGCTTTATTTTGATGGTAGTCAACAACTTAATGGACCTTTAACACAACGACCCAAAATATGCATTTAAATACATAACAAAGAAGCATTAATTACTTTCTGAGCAAATGGTCTGGAAAACATAAAACATCCAAGTTTGAGTTTGAGCTTGAGATTCTATGTCAATCAAAATAAAATATTGCATACAGTGGTCACCCACTTGAATGGCACCTCCCTTCCCCCTCCCCTGACCAGTAACCATCCACTTTATTATATCCAGAATCCCTTGGCACCAATGAGTTTGTATTCAAAAGAACCCCTCAAGGGCAGCCACCACTTTAACATGACCAGTGGTAACCATATAAGTTGAAAAAATGTCTGATTAACCCCTTACTTGCGAATGTATTTTCGATAACATGCCAATGAAGAACCAAACTTTAATCCATACAAAGCGGTAAGCAATCCAATTATTCTTACAGCTGTGTGATCATCAAATGTCAGGTTTGGCACTTTGATAACTGCTGGCTATTGTTACTGCAAATAATTGTCAAGATTACAAGAGCTAACAGCTGAGATGTGTAGCATGAGTGGGACAATGGGTGATAACCTTTTGGGCTTCCCTTTGATGTCAATTTTTTTCACTCTGATAATTAGTAACTATTATTAGTGACGATATTTACGAACATTACAAAAGCTTATGTTTGTGACGTGCCATATTGTTCAGCACAAATCTGTTACGCATAAAACCGGTATGATAGCCCCTTGGCCTTCTCCCTCAGACAGAAAAGAAACTTTAACTCAGCTGAGTACCAGACTATGAACAATGGATCATGTCACAAGAACACTTCCTTCACAAACACAGGGCATTTTGTTTAAAAACAATTCACATCAAAGGAACAATTTACTGCAGAAAGTTCAACAAGTCAGTGAGAAAAAGATAACTTCTTATGTTAGAAGAAAATGTGAAAGTAATTCAAGTCAACAAAACGAGAAGAGTTTGAGGATACTTGCCATAAAAGCTGATAGAGCAAAGATTCAAATAAACAATATCATAAAAGATAAGGAAAACAATCTGTAAAAATTAGAAAACTGAATGGAAAGAGAAAGAAAGGTTGTTAGAGGTAAGAGATACATGTACCCTGATTAAAACGACAGTTTTCAAATGGTTTTGCACCACGCATGCCAAGAATGTTGCACTTACCAGTTTAATCAGTCAAGATATAACAAGGTTATTAAGACAACTGTAACAACATGATGATTATTCATCGTAATTTTAAAAAAAAATTGAAACTGAAATTTGAACATAATGATGATTATTCATCGAAATTTTTTAAAATGACATTAGTAATAGTTTGTATTACATTGATTCCACAATATGCATGCAATTTTTAAATGAAAATATTAAATATTTCAGAATTAGTTGTGACATTCTTTCTTCATATTTAATTACTACTCACATATGTGAACACCATCTTTTGAAGGTAATCCATCTTACAAGGCCACATTCCTGCAGCTAAAGGGATGGCCTTATATGAGGGGAATCACTGTATAAATACCTGACATAATGTGTGTCACAATAAAAACACCATTTTCTTTACTCCCAAACCCCGTGACATGGTCATGTTTAAAAATATATGATTTTAAATAATCATGGATTAAAAAAAACCCGAATTAATAAGAACAAATACCACTTCAATATATGCATGTAACATGTAGCATGTATGAACAGTAAACAGACTTTCTTAGAGCTATCCTTGAGGCACATGATATAGCAAATTTTCGTAGAGGCAATTAAAGGCAAAGTGGTCTGGTATCAACAACTACCATTTCACATATTACTTATTTGGCTGACAATAGCTAGGGTGACATGTCAAGTCTTTAAAGACTACTTTGGAAGAGTCCACTGCTAGTCTGCAAAGGTGAAGGTCACGAAGTGGAACAACACAATTCATTTTTATTTGGAAGTAAGTCAAAAAATGCTAGATGCATGCTGAAGAACAAAAGTTAGTATGCATCATTGCCTTGAATTGTGAACAGCAACAATGTTTCTTTGCAGTCGAATTTCACTCTATATAATATATATATATATATATATATATACACACACCACTCCCTCGATAACTCGCACCCGGATAACTCGCGAACCCGCTTATAATGCGGTGTCCAGCATGGCTCCCGATTTTTTTCCAAAGAAAATATATTTTGAAATGTGCTGAACGTGAAACAAATCGCGATAAGAATTGGTAAATTGAACCTTGATACATACTGTATTTTATGTAAATTTTCGTACATGAAAAAATAATTATTAATCATTAATTTTTGTAAAAACAAAATGGGAATACGGTATTTTCGATCTTTTTTGCAAACGTAAATCTTCTTAATAGAAATTTTATGTCCGATAATTTAATGAATTTTTCAAATAATACAAAGTGATATGTACGAAAAATTATGATACATTTAAATAATTATTATTTTGATAACTGGGTTGTATACGAAAAATTAAAGGGTACGAAAAAATACGTGAAATACGGTAGCTCATTTTATCATCGGAAATGGTGATTATTGCCCGTAAAGATAGAATCCATATTGTGAAATTTGCAAGTTCTAATAAGATATCACATATTATGTTTGGGTTTTTTTTGAGAGAAATAGTTGTCAATGCACTAAATAAACAGTCTGGCGAAACAGCGATCAACGAAAAATTCTGGTAAATGCTAACAGGTGGCAACAGAGAATGAAATAAACACCAATTAAATGTCTTGCTATGTGAAATTCATGTTCTAATCCTTTAATTTCGCTTCAATGTAAACACTATAATCGCAACATATTCTCTTCTATGAAAACATGAAAAGAGTCAATCGACCGTCACATCGAAACCCGTGAGTACTTCTGTGAGAACCTAATTACATGCCGGCTTTGTTTTGATCAACAACTTGGGGAAGTGTTTGTTGCATTAAAAAAAAATCTATTAAAAGAGACCTGTGTTGTTTTATCACTTTGAATATTTTTTTGTATCAAATCAAGCAAGGGAGGTACAATTAAAAAAAATTCAAAGGCATGCCAATAGCAACATAAGTTCTTGTGGTCATTACCGTTCTCAAAATTCATTTTATTTGACTAATCGAAAATGGTTTCACATTTTTATGTACTTAACATCACTAAAGTATATAATATGAGTAATGTATCCTAATCATTTGTAAATGTGACCATGGAGAGCAAAGGAAGTAAGCGAAAGGTGTACTCAGTGACTGAAAAGCTGTGCATCATAGATAGGGTTCATAATGGCGAAGCGAGATCCAATGTTTGCAATGAACTAAACAATTGCTGAGTTGACATTTAGAGGTTGGCTTAAGGATAAGCAGAAACTTCGGGATTATTTACATGATGTTGATTCAGATAATGGGATCAAACGAAAACGAGCACGGACTGCAAACGATACTGAATTTGATGATGCTGTGTACACATGGTTCACACTGCAACGTGAACAAGGTGTTCCCATCTCTGGAACAATTCTCAAGGCCCAAGCAGAAAAAAAATGGCAAAAAGTATGGAGAATGAATCTCGTTTTAGGGCAAGCCATGGATGACTTTGGAGATTCCAGCGCCGACATAGAATTAAACAAAAATTCATTGTCGCGAGAAATACGCTCAGCGAATCCGGAAGCCGCATGTAATTATCCATACCAGCTCAGAGAGATAATCATCCATGAACAATACACAAAGGTGGCAGAGAAATCAAAGAGTAACACACAAAAAAATGAACAGATGTTTTCAAAATGTGAAGTGATATTTGTCAAACGTGTCACAAACTGCAAGTATTATCGTGTTCTAATTTACGATATTTTAAATTTGTAGACCCATTAAATTCATGTTGGTAATGGTTAACCCTTGTGAATTTTTTTTTATTTTTTTTTTTTTTTATTTTTTATTTTTTCATTTTACTTTTACCGCAATCAAATCTACCCATCGTTCGATCGACACTGTTTTTTCGAAATGAGTGTCGATCTTTTGTATAAAAAAAAAGTCTGCTTTGGATCAAACAATAAAACTAGAATTTATCCAATTCAGCACAAAAATTTGTGATGTAGTACACAATGAGCGAAGTCGTACATGTGTTAAGTGAACGGAAACCAAGTGGAATAATATTTTGATGATCTCCTCAATATACTGTAAGTTATCCTGAAATTAATGTTACTCTGTGAGGAAAAAAGTAGACAAAGTACACCGCTATGAAGAGATATTTATTCACAGTTAATCTTAGCACGATTATTAATTGAGTATTCAACACTAACATGCCAACCCACCACACCCCCCTTTTGCCTCTACGTCGATCCCTTTGTTAGTTTTGTTGTTTGTTATAGGTTCCTCGATAACTCGCGCCCTCACTTATAACGCGGTCGATGTTTTTGGACCCCGTTGTGCGCGAGTTATCGAGGGAGTGGTGTATATATATATATATATAGAGATATATATATATACACACACACACACACACATAGATAGAAGGCAAAGCATGATGATTTCAGTTGTTGGAATAGTGTTTGACTGTGATTCATTTTTGAAGGTGATTCATGAAAAGATGATTCAGGAAGCAATAAGTTATCAACAAACCAAGCAAAGCCCAGCACAAATAAATTTCAGAACCCCTGACTTATGGAGTTTTACTTTGTGATGCATAGGAGCAATGAGGAGCATCTAATTCTTTGCATATACTGCAAACAACGTGTCAATATAATTTATTCTGGACTGTATGATGTCTGTCATAATAAGAGCACCACCTGTATGTAACATTCAGAGTAGTTTTCTTTATTTTTATTTGTTAAAATGCTAAACCAAGCCCAACTGACTCCTGCTTTTCTGGATGATATTAGCCATGAAATAGACTGACTGAAAGACATTAATAAGCATATGCTTGTGTCTGCACAGTAGATTTGTACTGATAAGGCATTAACACCCGTACTGGACAGAGGTGTGTTTATTAATACCGTTTTACCTGAAAAGGCCTCACTAAACTAGAGAATATTATGTCACCTCATCACCACCCTACCCCTTCCCCAATGAAATGGTTAATCCGAAAAGGGATGTAAATTCATTTCCCTATACAGACAAGCATATCTTGTTGTCACACTGTGTTAGATACAGTTCTGATAATGCTAACATTATGGTCATCAAGAATAACTCAGTTCTGACCAGGATTCATTCCGAGAATCCAACACGAAAGTTTGAACAACCGTACCATCCAGTCTATAGTGAGTGCAAAGGTCAGTTCTGCTTTTTCCAATGGGTGGCCACTGTTGGCAGGTTTGACTGGACTTCTACCCAGATACATAAGGTACTGAAGAGCTATGTGATCTTTTACAATGGATGCTCTCATAACTTCTACTTCCACATTATAATTCTAATGGTGGCTGTCTAGCTGACATTTTTCACTCACAAATTCTACTATTTAGTTGCAAATGCAACCATTTTACTTGTAATCTGGAGCACTGTGAAAATATATTGTTAAGCATCTCTACTGTTTTCAACCCAAGACATTCCATCCCATCATCTCTCGTTTACGTTTTTGTCCGAAGAACGTAAAGGGACCAGTCTTTTGTTTGTTTGTTAGGTTTTCACGCAGTAGACACAAAGTCTTGTAGTATCACTGTTATTCAACAGCATGTTAACTTTCAATGACTCATTATAACAAAGGTCCAAAAAGAATCAATCAGGAAGTTTTCCTATCTGTGAAAGTGCATGTAGGCTGACTTACTCAGGTAAGCACCGATTTCATTATGATGCATTTCCTGTGCCAACAGGAAGCACAGCCAAAACATTATTTGGGTTTATACAATAAATCACAAAGAAATGGGTACTGACCTCCTTGAGTTTATATATAACCTCTACGATGAATATCATAGAAATGAGCACAGCGAATATTTCCTCCGTGAAGCGTGTAATGTACTTCACCAAGAAACTCCCCTCTGCTGCCAATACTATCATAGTTATCACAAGCACCCATAAGCCAATCCAGATTCGCCAAGGTAAGAATTCTATGTGGTTTGTTTTGCAAAACTGAAATGAAAAAAATAAAGTTAGCAAAGTGAAAGTTGGTAAATGAGAAATAAAAAGTTACAAAACAAAAATGGCATCAAGTTATGATATAATTTGAAAATTACAAGTGATGTCAGGGTCTATTCTAAAACTTTAATACTAGGTGGGGAAATTCCCCCTCAAGTTGGAAAATATGGCAAAATTTCTGAAAGCAGGAAGGATTTAATGAAGAAATACATATGGGGCTTTAAAATATGATGCACTATTTTCTAACAATCTGTTAATACTTCAGTGTGATGGTTTAAAAATTGCACTAATTCATCAATCACACGGCCCAGAATAAATCCTAGTGATGCATATTTTACATTCTACATAAGAGATCATCTGCCAGTTGCTGCTTTATATATATATATACATATATATATATATATATATATATATAGTTGCATGTATACTGTTGTGTATATATCATTTTGTATATACTGTTCTATATATATATACAGTACTGTATATACCATAGGTGTCAACTTGTACGGTTTACCCGTAATTTGTACGTTTTTTTCCATTTTCGTCAGTGTATGGCCGTACAACCTTTTGTACGGGTTTTTTCGTACAAATTTTTTAAATTTTTTTTGTTTTATTTATTTTTTTTCGTTTTGTGTGCATCCGGGACTCTGGGCATACATTTTTTTTAGAACGAGAATTCAACCTGATCAGGGTGGCCCGAAACAAACAATCAAATCATACTCAAAACCGCGCTTTTCCTTGGAAAACGAAACGAGTTTCATTCATGGTTCAACTCCTGCGTGTGAAGATTTTGTCATTTATCAATCTGAAATTTGATGCTCACTCGGATTTCTAATATTGACTAACTACCTGTGTAGTAAGTATATTTTCTTATTTTACACTTTATTATTTTATTGTTTATACTTATTACTATCAAATGCATAAAGTTTACATCAATTTTCATACTTTACGTAGTGTGGCAGTCATGTTGGTGTAACCGTAATTCATCCGACTTTCTGTGTGGAGATAAAGTCAATTTATTAAAAATTTTAACAATATACTAATTAAAAATAGTCTTCTGAATTTAGCACCGGCATTTTATCATGCTGTCATAGTTTTGAATTAAGTTTGTCAGATACGTAATGCAAACAGGAAGATGTATGGACATAATGACGGAAGTAGTACAGGCGCTGAGTGACATCATTCTCGTGGCTTAAAAATATGCAACACTGCCAATTTATATCAAGTTTGTGACCAAAATCGGCACACCATATAGCAAATTCATAACTTTTCAACACCAGATATGCAATTTTAATAGAAACGATCAACAGCTTACGAGGTATAAACTTCTGGACTGCTACTTTGTCAACTTTTTTAATTTTTAGATTTCAATTTGATACAATTTAAAACTGTTTGTCCTATGTAATGTTCTTTTCAAAATAACAATTACCAAGAAAACCATTCTGAAAGATATTTTAAAAACTGTCTCTAAGTTCTGTTGTTATTTCTTTAACACAGGACCGAGGTCATATATGGGAACTACATAATCCAATAAATGGCATGCATGTTTTAAAGGTTACTTGTTCCTGGAACAGGCACTTTGGCAAAACTATTTGTCCTGTGATAAAAATACATGTATAGTACTCACACATTACAATGCCATTCAATGAATCCACATATTATATAATCTTATAGTGAGACTGCTTAATAACAAAGTACATGATAAAGTACTCCTCATTATAACACTGTTCATGGGAGCCAAAAAGTATACTATTTGACAGTGATTTCCTTATAATGAAGTACATGATACATATAATCTGACTACCCCTAAAGAAATGGAATCCATGGCTATACTTGGCTTACAACTGGAACTGTGTTATAATGAAGGGCCCTAATATGAGGGAGTTCCGTGCTTGAAATTGTAAACTAACGAGTCTCAAAATCAAACCCCGATTTTACCCCAAGAAATGCTTCTCTTAACCATGTCTTTAATGAACATTATTTTGAGTTTAATGGAAAGGGAAGTAACCCTGTGAAGTATTTTCTCTCAGAACTTTTATGCATGCAAACACCTATGAATTCTGAATTCTGGATTGATCAAAACATTTTAATTCCTGAAGCAGAACCTTACTCACAGATAAAAGGTGTTTCTCAAACACTAATGCCGGACCAGTAGCACCAACAATCATTAGTGGTTGTCCTGCGAAGAGTCCAAAAACAACTCCCGTAATAGCAGTACCAACCACTGTCTCAGTCACACCCATCAGACCCTTTGTCTTTTCCTCTGTGATTGAAAGAAATGAGAAAAAATTAACACCCTGTCTTTTCTCATCACCTTTCTGGATAACCTGCTCAAATTCAGAAAAATTCAAAGTGCAGTGCTGCATCAGTGCAATAATGTAACAAAATATGTTACAATGTTGGATCAATGTAATAATGTAACAAAATATATTATACTGTTGGATCAATGCATTATGTAACAAAATATGCTGCAATGTTGAATAAATATAATAATTTAACGAAATATGTTACAACGTTGGATCAATGCAATAATGTAACAAAATATGTTACAATGTTGGATCAATGCAATAATGTAGCAAACTATTTTACAATTTTGGATAAATGGAATAATGTAACAAAATATGTTGCAATGTTGTAAAAGCAGAGAGATACATTATTACAGTGTGTATAAATATAGGGTTTTTAAACTTCAAAGTTAATGCTCTTGATTGGAGTTTTGGAAAATATTGCCTTGTAGTGAAACTTCATGTAATTAAGTACAGTATTCCCTTGTTATAATGCTGTCTACATCAAACATGGAGCATGTGTGTGTTGGATTTTTAACTTAGCTTTAACAATTTTACAGTCATATTGCTATGATGTCCTCAGTGTGGCAGTTTATAGTTTATAGTGATGTCTAGCACTGGGGCATCATGCCACAGACATGTAGCATCATGTCCCACCCAGTCACATTATCCTGACACCAGGCCAACCAGTCCTAACACTAACCTCTTAATGCTGAGTGCCTAGCGAGGCAGCTGTTAGTACCATTTATACAAGTCTTTGGTATGACTTGGATGGGAAACATGGACTACATTACCTTGTAGTAAAACTTCCTTATAACAAAGTACACTATGCATATAATTTTATATCATCATGAAATGGGATCCACATCAATACCCTCCTCATAACAAGAACTAGGGTACAAGACCTAACTTTGACTTTTCTTCTGTCATGAAAATTTAAAAATCCCCAAATAAAATTGTGAATTTAAAAGAACAAATTGTATAAATGAAATATCTGATGATAGAAAATATAATGCACAGAGATATTACCCATCAACCCTCCAAACGTAATGCATGGTGCAAGACATGCAAAGAAGATAAAGATGAAAGCCATAACACACTGAGTATTCATTGCATCTTTAAAGTCACTGAGGTAGTGTGGATATCGTCGTTTTATGTCGTTGAACAATCCACCAAAGAGAACCTTCGTCCTTTCCAGAGGATCATGTGGCACGTTGTGTTTTTTCTCTTTCAAAAGTAGAGCTGAAATGATATTAAAAAAGCTGCTGCATTTAGCTGTGTACAACATGCATTAGATTGCAATCAATTAACATCCAGATCTATTGCTGTATGCTATCAATTCAGGGTCTGTATAGTTTGCATTCTTCAAGTATTTAACTTCATTAGCAAGAGTCCCTTGAACGGACTGACACTCCACTGGCAAAAAGAAATTCCAGAAATTCAAGATTATATCATTTTTTCTTTTTAACTGCTGAGTGTTGAAGCCATCTCAGATATTTCTGAGCAATAACAAAAGTTTCAAAGTGGCCACATATTGGATGTAAGATTGGCACCATTTTCATCTTTGGGTTAGAACCCAAGGAAACCTTGATCATCCATTCAGAAGGAGTAGCAAGATGAATCCCATGGTGGCCGTATCAGATGTCAAACCAGCACTGTTTTAATTTAGGGTCAATTATACATCACAAGAAGTCTTTCAGTGCAAACCCTATGCTGATATGACCATCCAGTTAGAGTGAGTAGCAATAACACCATTTTCAAGATGACCAAAATGATGACTATAATTGGAGGTCAGAGTAGTACCACTATAATTCAGAAGCAACTAGATATCATAAGCTGTCTTCTGGCAAAATCCCATGTTGAAAAAGACTGTCCACTGAGGAACAGCATCAAAGAAAATTACAAGACAGCAGACATGGTAGCCACATTTCAAGTCAGATCAACACTATTTACATTCAAGTCCAACTGGATATCATGCCAAAACTTCAATCTGAAATGGCCATACTGGATTAGCCCTATTTTCATCTAGGACAAAAGAAGTGTTCTGGTGAGAAAACCATATTCATGTGACTTTCCAATTTAGGATAAGTAGTAACAATAAAGGTTTTCAAGATGATAGCTATGGTGGCCTACTGAATATCAAATTGGCACCCTTTTCATTTAAGATCCACTAAACATCAAATTACATCTTTTTGTGACTACCCAACTCTGATATGACCATCTTTGAGGAGAAGTAGTAATACAAAGACTTTCATGAAGGCCATTATGGTGGCCATACTGGATGTATTGGCAGCACAAGTTTGATTTGGGACCAACTAGACCTTGGAATGGATGTATGTGTCAAATTTCATGGCAATCCTGCAAGTAGTTTAGAAGAAAAATGTCTGTGTGTGTGTGTGTGTGTGTGTGTGTGTGTGTGTGTGTGTGTTATTTGGATTTTAACATAGCTTCAACACTTTTTCAGTCATATTGCTACAATGTCTGCAGCATGGCAATTTATACTGATGTCTAGCACTGAGGAATCATGCCACAGACATGTAGCATGATGTCTCACCCAGTCAAATTATCCCGACACCAGGCCAACCAGTCCTAACACTAACCTCTTAATGCTGAGCACCAAGCGAGGCAGCTGCTAGTACCATTTTTAAAAGTCTCTGATATGACTTGACCAGGCTTCGAACCTGCGACCTCCCGCATCTGGGGCAGATGCTCTAACCATTAGGCCAGTGGAGCGATGTAGTTTAGGTGGAGTACTGATAACAAACTGCTAACAGACAACATGCAACATGTGTCAAATGATGAACAGCCATCTCATAAAACTCTTCTGGTCTATGACTTGTACAGGAAACACATTATTTTATATAGCTAATAGTCAAAGAATTCCAATCATTTTAACAAGAGTCCCTCAAAGGGACTCATGCTCAAATGGCTGAAAACAATTTCCAGAAATTCAAAATAAGACCATTTCTTTCAACTGCTGAGTGTTGAAACCATCTTTGATATTCTTCAACAATAACAAGATTTTGAAATTAGCTGCAGTTGTAAACATTTTGGCTATCAGTTTGGCACCATATTTATTTAGAACCAATAACGCATGATGTGAAGTCTTCCGGTGGAAACCCCATACTAACACGACTTTCTATTTTATACAGTAACAATAGCAAGATTTTAAAGATGGATGCTATAGTAGCCATATTCGACATCAGACTGGCACCATTTCTATTTAGAGCCAACTTGATATCGATACAAATCTTTTTGACAAAAGCACAATGTTGATATGACCAGCCATCTAGGAATGATAACAAGATTTTCAAGATGGCCATTTCTGGTAGTCATATTAGAAGTTGGATCAGCACCATTTTCAGTTACTACCAACCAGATATCATAAGAAGCCTCACAGCAAACATCCCATGCTGATATGACCACTGATTCAGAAACTGAAAAAATTGCAATAAAAAGATTTTCAAGATTACCACTGTGGCCGACATAATGAACATCCAAATGGCACCATTAGGACCAATTAAACATCATAATAAGTTGTTTAGTTAAAACCCCATGTTTATACCAACATTCATTCCAAAGGAGTAGTAATAACAATTTCAAGATGGCCATATTCATCAGGAGTAGCTATAACAAGATTTTAAAGATAGTGACCACCTGAGCCATATTGAACATCAAATTGGCCATTTTCATTTAGGACCAACTAGACATCACAAGAAATCTTTTAGTGAAAACTCAATGCTGATATGACCATCCATTCAGGAGAAGCAGCTACAACAAGATTTTCAAGATGGCCACTGTGGGAGCCATAGCAGATATATGAACGGTACCATTTCCATTTAGGACGAACTAGACCATGGGATGAATGTGTGTGCCAATCCTCCAAGTAGTTTTCAAGAAGTTGTTAAAACAAACTTGTGTTAATGGATGGATAGATGACGGACAACAAACAAACCATCCCATAAGCTCTTCTGGTCTATGATTAGTAGAGCTAAAAATGTATATGCTGGTGTGCATTTTCTTGCACTTAACTCCAGCTGCCATGACACTTAATAACCAATATGTGATGCTTTGCTATACAACAACCTGACCAAAATCAAAACCTTTGAAATGTATAGTTCTGAAACAGAAACAAGCTTAAAAGTGGTTTTGGAACTTGACAAATTGATTTAAAAATCTAACTGTCCTTGATCCAATAGTTTGTAAATATATAATTAAAATCCTTTATTGGTATTGGTATGTACTGATTTTCATTAATAGAATACATATATAACAAATGCATACATACAGAATCATACCACGTATACAAAATTATTACTTTTATTGCTGTTGTTGTTGCTGTTTCAGATTGACAATCAGGATTTGTTTAAGTACTAAAGTAAGCAAAAGAGAATTTATTATTTTGTGAATGTGTCAAATCTGCCATAGTCCATTTCCAAGCAGAATTATAATGGCTCAATATTTATAATTACTGAAGCTTTGAAAACAATACAGACAAAAATAAACATTCCCCAATTATTACCATTTCTTTCCTCCTCTTTCTCCTTCTTTCGACGTTTACTTCTGGCACGTCTTCGTGCCATGTCCATGATTGGTAACAATGTTTTATGATCCCAGTCACCAGGGGGCAACACAATTGACTCATCCAGGAACGTATTAATTGCTTGGAGCAATTCTGACCTTGTTTCTGCTTTATAAGCCACATCATGGAAGTGCTGCAAACATACAATCAATTTAATATAAACATTTTACAGTATTCCAGGGATTTGAAGTACAGCTTGCTTTCACGATGAGACACTGCTTGCAAGATGAGACACTGCTTGCAATTTGACATATTATGATTCATGTACCTCTCCCCAAAATTCATTAGATGCAGGTAGTAAAAAGTTTAACGATAATTAAATATTTCACAATTAAATAGCTCACAATTAAAAATATTTTCTAGTTATATATTACATAATAAAATAATTCAGGAACTTTTTAATCAATTAAATATTTTATCCAGATTCAATTATGTCACTAAAAAATGTTAAATTATTATTACTTTTTGTAACTGTTTAAAGTTATTACCAAGTTTTACTGTAAATGATCTTCTTTATCTGAAACAGCATTATACCAAGAGTTACACAACCTTATGGCCAGGGGAGGTAAAATGTACCTGGTTTGACATCAATGTGGAGATAGATCGTCCTACTTCGTGATATTCCATTGAGGACTTTTCTGGCACTAGGAGGATAAAAAGAAATCGAACAGGAAGTGGCACCTCTGTCAAGTTTTCTAGCACCTCTCCCTGTGCTAATCGTACAAATGCCATAGCAGGTTTTGCAAGATAATCTACTTGACCAACAAGAACAATGCTAGCCTCTGCATTGTGAGGAATTCTGCGCATAATCTCTTGGAAATTTTTCTGTTGACTGTCCCGTTGAGCAGTTTCCTGTGTGGCATTATCACTGCGATTCCCATCTGACTGTAATATGCATAAAAGCAATTAAAACAAAATTAACACAGGCAAATACAAAAATAATCTGCAGTTAAACAGAATTGTTTAGATGTGTCTAAGCAACTGATTCACCTCCCAATCCTATTCAGATCCACCCAGTCCCTAACCTGGATTTATCCCAGGAAGTCAGATCCGAGTTTAGAAATCGTATACACCTTTCAATCAACACTGATTTTTCTAAGGTTTCAAATCTATATACTGAATAGTATAGGGGGGAGCTATCCCACAAATTACAAGCAACGATGCATGCACATATGACTGACAGGATAAAACAAGAGCCCCTTGAAAGGACTCATGCTCTACTGACCCAAAAGAATTTTCATGAATTCAAGATAAGACCATTTCTTCCTTTTAATTCCTGTGTGTTGAATGTATTTCTGAAAAAGAGATTTCCAAATTAGCTGCTGCAGTGGATGTAAATTCTACTCCATTTTCATTTAGGACCAAGCTGACATCACAAAACATCTTTTGATGAAAACCCCATATCAATATGACCTTCCATTCAGGGGAAGTATTGACAAGATTTTTATGATTTGTGTCATGGCAGCCATACCGGATTTACAATTAGCCATCATTTTTATTCAGTACCAACGAGGGATCATTAAAAGTCTTGGTGAAAACCCAATGTTAATATGGCCTTCCATTTGGGATAAGCAGAGATAACAATATTTTCAAGATGACCACCACCACTGTGGCCAAACTAAGGGTCAGTGTACATCAATTCATTTAGGATCAACCAGCCACTGTATGAACTCCTCTGATGAAAACGTAATGTCAAAATGAATTCCATTTAAGGGGAATAGCTATAACGAGATTTTCAAGATGGCAATCAAATTAGAACCATTTTAATTAAGGACCAACAAGACATCTTCTGATGAAAATCTCATGCTGAAATGACTTTCCATTTTGGAGGAGTAACAATACGTTCAAGATGGCTTTTATGGTAGCCATATTGTATATCAGATCATCATTTTGGACCCACTAAACATCATATGAAGTCTTTCACTGAAAGCACAATGTCTATATGACCAACCATCTGCTAGTAGGTGAGGTAGCAACATGATTTTCAAGGCAGCCATTGTGGTGGCCACATCAGAGATCAGACTGACACCATTTCATTTATAACTAACTAGATATCATAAGACGTCTTAAAGTGAAAACAACATGCTGATATGACCATTCATTCTGAACAATCAGTGACAAGATTTTCAAGATGGCCACTGTGGTGGCTATATTGGATGTCTGAGTGCCACTATTTTCATTTATGACCAAAATAATAATAAGACTTTCTTAAAAACCCATGCTGATGCCATCATGCATTCAGCAATAGTGACAAATGACTAAAGACGGCCACAATGGTAGCCATATCAGATGTGCAAGCAGCACCATCTTCATTTAGTACTAACTAGATATCATAAATCTTTTGGTGATAGTATGTCTTTTTGTTCAGGTGGAGCAGCAATAACAAGATTTTCAAGATGGCAGCTATGATGGCCATATTGGATGTGGTTTCCTAAGTGGTTAGACCTCTGCCTTGGATGTGGGAGGTCACAGGTTCAAACCCCAGCAGTCATACCAATATCTCATAAAAAGGGTACTAGTAGCTGCCTCGTTTGGAGCTCAGCATTAGGAGATAGTGTTAGGTCTGGTAGGACTGGTGTCAGGATAATGTGATTGGGTGGGACATGATGCTACATGTCTGCAGCATGATGTCCCATTGCTAGACATCACCTTAAGTTGCCATTCTGCAGACATCAGAGCAATATGACTATAATTTTTAAAAGCTACATTAAAAATCTAAATCACACTCACACACATGCCATATTAGATATCTTAGTTTATTGCGGACCAACATGACATCATATGAATCTTTTATTGAAAACCACATAATGATATAACCATCCATTTAGGAGTAGTGACAGCAAGATTTTCAAGACAGCCACTGTATCAGCAATACTGGGCAATCAGGTTAAAACCATTTTCATATAGTGCTAACTAGACATCATGAGTCTTCAGGTAAAAATCCAATGTCAATATAAGCTACTGTTCTGGAGGTGTAGCATTAGCAAGATTTTCGATGTCGCTGCTTTGACAGCCATATGAAAGATCAGATCATTGGGATTCTTCTGGTGAAAACTACAGGTCAATACAACTATCTGGTACAATAACAAAATTATGTGGTGACCATATTGGAACAGCACCGTTTTCATGTAGGATATCCAACCAGATGTCACAGTAGGTCTTTTAGTAAAAACTCTATACTGAAATTACCATCCATTCAGGAGGAATAGAGATAACAAGATGGACACTATGCTGGTCATAATGGACGTCTGAGGAGCTACATTTTCATTTAGGAACAACTAAACTAGAATGTGCCTGTAAAGTTTCATGGCAATTCTGCAAGTAGTTTAGACGAGTAGTGACACCATACTTGTGCTAATGGGCAGACACATGGAAGATGGCTTACAGCGGACTAGCCCATAAACTCTCCTAGTCTAAACACAGTACATGGAAAAGTATACTTCATTTTCAGCAAGGAACATTAAACATTAGCTGTTAAGACATTTTTGCAAAACCAACAGATCCAGTTAGTTATGCCAGTTAGATCTGGGGCTTGACTGACTGGTGAACCATCAGCTAAGAGCTGAACAACCTACAAACTAAATTATCAAACTTCTTGCTGAGCTATCCTAATCCTCAGTGAACTATCCTCATAACTGAGCCATCCCTCTTCCTCACTGTGTCACCCTGCTGAGAAGCCTTCATAATGCAGCTTTCTCAGCATGCTCAAATGCCGTATGATTTTTATAATTAGCTCACATGCATTCGCAACAGAAGCCATGTTGGCTCAGTGATTAGCATTCTGGACTCCCGACCAAAAGGGTACAGGTTCAAATCCTGCCAATGTACCAGCCTGGGTCACTTACTATGGCGTGCCCATGGGCAAAGCACTTTACTCCAATTGCTTCAGCTCTAAATAATCTGCTTTTATTGCTGTGCCATAAGAGACCAAAAAGCAAATCAAGCATTTGCAGTCAAGCAGAACTAACGTGGCCTCCTCTTAAGAAACTCCCCTCTGGAGATATCATTCCCTAATGAGAGACTGATTTGTCCTACTCCTTGCACCAAAGTGCTAGAGCATCTTGACAATAATCTCTCTCTCTCTCTCTCTCTCTCTCTCTCAAATATAAGTCATACAGATCAAGTAGGTGCTCAGTATCTACTATTTCAGCAATGGATTTAATTTTCTATAACTCATTACACATACATTTATACAGTGATTATTCACTTTATTTTGATATTCAAACATCCATGTTCCTTTGAAATGTCATTTACACACCATGAAAAATACATATGGTAAAAATTCAATGTTAAAGTATGTGGACATTTCTGGATGAGGTCAATCTAAAGGTGTGATCCAGTACAAACTGGACTGTATGTCAAATGCTATAATGTCATCATGAACACTGCAAATTCTGGAAAAACTTTGTACTACTCTATTATTGTCATGATACACCTCTTTTTCTGAGCCAGTTTAGTATCAGCCACCAATGTAAAAAAACCACAATGATCATTAATTTTCATCTTAAGTTTTTAGACGACTTTTAATTTGCAGATCATTAAACAGTCATGATTAAAAAGAATCTGGCTAAATGATGTTAGCAATAATTTTTAGAACAACAACAAATATTTAATTTAAGAAGAGTAAATGCAGCTACCTGATTACATTGACATTATGTCTAATGGAGGCAGGAGCCACAATAACTCAGTGGTTATCATGCAAGTCTTGTGACTCAAATGGTGCAGGTTCGAATCCTACCGATGGATCAGCCAGTTCAACTAGCATGATGTGTCCATCAGTACATAAATAACCTGTGTTGCTTTGCAATAAACTCCAAACCAACCCAAGCCAAACTGACCCACCCCCAAGCAACTGTTACAAGGTCATCTTTTAATTTGCAGGATGGGTGAAATTATACGACAATCACTTTAACATAATTTCTGAAGCTCATGCATTGCTGAAGTCTTGCCTTAAGTGGGTACAATTTACATTGTTTATTTTTGCATGTCAACAATGTCTGCCTGCCACTGTATCCATATAATTTTGTTATCCATATCTATAATTTTTTTAATTTTTATTCACAACTGTAAACTGTAGTGATTATCTAAAGCTGGATTTAGTGTAAGTGCATGGAGTCTATTTTTAAGATGTTAAGAGTGTAAAATTGCATACGATCCATAAACAGATTCTAACATAGGAGTAAAAAGAAGATGTTTATAGTTACTAATAATAAAATTAGTAGTAAATATGTTTAAAAGTTTTGGGTCATTCCTACTGGATGGATTAGGTCACATCAATAGGAATTTTGCAAATATTAGATTGAGTAGTAAGGATATGTCACATGAGGTATATTGCAACATACAGTTCTAATAGACTCTTGAAGGTGTATATAAGGTTCATTCCTATTTGGATTCGTTCTTATTCCTTGTGTTTTAGTTTCAACATCAAGTTGGCAGACATATTTTATGTTGTATTTATATATTTTTTGAGAGGAAAGACAATGGCTTGGATTATTCAGTGCAAATAAAAAGTGCTAACTGGACTAAATTATTAATCTGGAAATAATGTCAATTATTCAAAGGAGTTCTGAACAATGCCATTTTGATAATGTCATGATTCCTGGTGGACCAGTACATTTCTGTATCTGAAATTTATCCAGAACTTTTCATTCTTTTGGTCTTTCTGGATTATTTTGGATTCACTTCATAACACTGTAGGTTCCTCTTAAATTTTCATTTTATAACACTGATAATTAAATTGTTAGTTATGTTTCACAAAATTTGTTGGTTTTGCTTTTTGCTGTTACTAGTTTATGACCACAGAGTCACAAGTGTAATAGCTGATGCCATTTCATAGCAGAAAAATGTTAAGTCAGACCTTTCCAGTCAAATTATATTTATAGAATGCCGTAAAATTAAATATCATACATGAAACTTGATACCTAATCCTAATGAATGATTATTAGGACAATTATTTGAAAATTAAATAATCATACCATATTTTTGTCTATATCCACCTTAACAAAAGATGGCAATTTGATGTTTAGGTGATTTTCCATCTGTTTGCCATCTGGTTCTGACATGGAGCGATTGAGAGATGCAACATTCTGTGAAGAAGGGCTGGTATGGAAACTTGTAGATGAAGTCAATGTCTTCATCAGGGAAAGTTCGTCTCTCTGATGCCTATAAAAAATATTGTAAATTGTGAACTGTCTGTCCCATGCTCTTGATATGTAATGTAAATAAAATGAAAATAATTCATACAATATGATGTTAAATTCAACCTTTTTCTTCCTTTTCCTGTCACTTTTTCTTTTACCCTCCAACTCGTTTCTGCATTTCTTTCTGCTATCAGTCTATTTAAAATAACCTATGACCATACAAATTTACTGCCATCAAAAATCCACAAGGGTTATTTTTACTGAATACTAATTGAAAATAGCATCAACTTCAAACATTTATCTCCCATCCTACTCCCTTGACTTCCACCTGGGTAACCCAGGTATCATACTCCAAAAATCAATTACACACACACACACACACACACACACACACACACACACACACACAATCTATCAATTCATATATTAATCATTGGTTCAAAATATTAGAAATATCACTGTAAGTGAATTGTCTATCTTATCATTCCTTCCTAGGACTTCCAGGAAGGTAACCATAACTAATACCCTATCCAAACATAGTTACTGGTAATGTATGAAAGGATACCTTTAATTCACATTTTCATCAGGATACCCTTTTTTAAACTTTATTTTTAATACAGTTAATGCAATTTATTCTATGAGCTAATAATGGATTGAACAAGAGAGTCAGTTTGTATGAAACAAATGAATTTCATGTCCGCTAAATGTATTTTTAAGATTCTATTTATATAACATAATATTAAGGCCTTTACACTACTCAGTGACACTGCTAGGACTTTACATTACTCAATGGCACTGCTATGTGGCACTACTGCTAGGACTTGACATTACTCAATGACACTGCTATGTAACACTGCTAGGACTTTACAATACTCAATGACACAGCAATGTGTCATTCCTAAGTGTTATGCCATAGTGGGTGACCAAGTTTTAAGATACCACCACAATAATAATGACAAGAATTGCTGGATACATTTTTCTTGAAGTCCTAACGTCATCTCAAATACTACTGAATTATCCTGAAAAGTATGATATAAGATGTAAAACATCAAAATTAGTGCAAATTTTGGTTGCAGCATACCTACCAATACTGATCACTAATGAAGTGTATATATTACATAAACATAAGACCAGAAACCAGTTAGTTCAACAAAATAATGCATATTATAATAATGAAAAAAGCATTTCCTTTATACATTTTCCTGTTATGAATCATACAATTAGAAATGCAGCTGAACTACGCTAACCTAATACAATATAATATGAACAGAAAAAATGTCAGTTAGAAAATGAAAATTGTGCGCATAATTTCATGATGTACCACATGCTTACATGTCTGTAATGTGCAACCAACAAAGAAATAGCAAACATCCAAATATGTTATTTGTATTATGCACCATTTAATTAGGTGCTAAACAGTGTGCTTCAAATTAAAGATATTAGGTTGACTTTGATCTGGCAGTATATTATATGACAGTAGATTTAAATTTATACTGTTTGAATTTCAGAACATATGAGAAACAAAATGTGGTTTTAAAAATAACAGATACTGGATCATCACAGCAACTGTTTTACAAACATAGTCTTATGTACAACTGTATTTTTATCACTAAAGAAAACATGGATTTTACCACTAAAATTCAAGGAATAATTATTTTCATATATATATATATATATATATATATATATATATATATATATATATATATATATATATGTATATATATATATACACACATATATATAGTAAACTGTGAACAGAATGTTGGCAGATCAAGGTTCAAACAATTCTAGTGAAACCAAAAGTAAAGTGAACAGTGTACACTCAGATCTTCCAGCGCATCTACAATGCCTGCAGCTGGGTGTGTGGAACCCATCAATGAACATGGTAATACAAATACCTAGTGCCACAGACTTCCTCTAATGACAAGTAGACAAATTTTTAAAAATTTATAAGAAAAAAAAAATTATAATCTTATTTTATGCAGATAATTCAGTAATAATGTACTATTCTCCCCTAAGGCCCTTTGGATGAACAAACTATTGTAAATACAAAAAAATAAATAAAAAAAAAACAAAACAACAAAACTGATAATAGTAAGAAATCACTTAAATAAATTAAATATAAAATTAACAAAATAAAATAGAGTGCCTGCATTTCAATACTTACAATGAAAACCATCTTTTAAGATAATGGTCATATGATTTTACATTTTACACATTTACATTTTTGTCTTATCATAGGGTTTTTGCAAGGGAGTTCATTCCATCCATAGAATAGCACCAGAGTAAGAAAATGATTTCTAATACATAAAAAAATAAATGAAAATGGAAGAACATTTTTGCATATGTTAAACAAAAATATAACTGCATGTTCATTAAATTTTCTAAGGGATCAAAAATAAGAAGTCTTTTTCTTATCTATAAGCAAAATACAAGCTCTTTCTTTTATCTGCATCATGCACCAATTCAAACTAACATGCAGCAACTAACACATGCATTTTGAGAGGCTCTCTTTATCTCCATGTTGTTTTCAAAAAGAGCATGCAAACATGCATGATTCAACCAAAATATGTGGCCAACTGAACTATTTTCAATATATTTTTAATAAAAACTGATGTACAGACACATAGATACCCCATATACACTCACATGTCAAGTCCAATCACAAACAATACAAACCCTGACCTGATGGCACACATTGTGCTGACAGATCAGGGCCTATGCTGTTTGTTCTGCTGAATACTCCTAACTGCACAGAACCAGATCTGCTGGCACATTATGTGACAAAATATGTAGGTCTGTGCAGTTTACAGTTGTATTCAACTGATAAACTTGGTACATGGCTGACTCATCTATACAACTGTGTATAAATAAACACTGGAATTTGCATTTATTCATTGGTATAAATTTGGGGCACAAACTTCAATATCAAATAAAAAGGAGTCTTAAGAATTGAACTTCCTATTTTACAGAATTATGAAGTCATTAGCGTGAAAGGTGATTACATGCAAGAGCCAGAGTGAAATTCAATTATTATAATTACAAGTAGTTCGAAGCATGATCATGGCTCTGAAGAACACGATAGCAGAAAGGTATTTTAACTGCCATTTACAAATACTGTCAAACCGTACAAGAATGGTGTATGAAAACAAAAGTTGTTCCATTCTTGTGTAATGAACTAACAATTTCTAGTTTTCTGCATCACATGATGCAAATTTAACCAATCAAAATGCCTGTTATAAAGGCTTGTGAAAAAATCTGCCATAAGTATACCGTTTCTGTCTCATGCATGTCCAGAATTTCAGGCCAACAAAAATGAAACCTTTGTAAATCCATGACAAATTATGCCCATGAATTTACATTATTCTCAATCTCTTCAATGTACTAACTTAAAACACTGAAATAAACCCAAATATGGCTACAACAAATTCCACACTTAGTCTGAGCAACAATTTTCTTGTTGATGAAAAGATTCCATTGGATACAGTTCCAATGTTACAAGTACAGTCAACCTTCACTTTCAGGCATCTCAGTATAAAATATTCCCATCATATATGGCAGTATATAGTAAAAACCTACCTTGAAAGACCACTGCTATGAGACCACCTGTCTTGAGTGACCAGAACACCAACACACAGCATTATGACCTTTTATGACAGACCATTCTGGAAGGTCATTCAAGACCAATTCTACTCTATGATGGAATAATGTATTATGATCAGTACCATAGCACCAGTATTTGTCTACCCATGTTCAAAACATACAGAAGTTATAGAATACTTGGCTATCATCATCATGCACATTCAAAGTGATACAAATAACTTAAATTTATTTCATTTTTGAACATGACCTAGTTTACCTAAAAACTAGGTCAAAATTTCAAAGATTTCTCTCATGGTATCAAATGAAAGAACTGAACAAATGTTGATGCATATGGCAAATACTGATGTATATTGCAATTTACAAGAATAAGAACCAGGATGGGACTTGTATATAACAGGTCACAGTGACCTGAAAAGTAGATGAGTAGGATCACAGTGTCTAATGTGAAACAAAACTCAGTAAAATTTAGTAAAGTTTGGTGCTCACTGTAACCTTAGAGTACAGTTGCAAGAGATAGATCCATGGCTAGGAACAAGTTGGTAAAACTAGGTCACTGGAACTCACTACTGCGATAACAATAGATACTGGCAACAAATGTCAAATAATGATGACACTTGGGTATCCCTTTCGCTAATACAAAAAGATATACAGTGTGACCCCGCTATAACACGGTAGTTGGGAGCCATAGAACCCAACCGTGTTATCGACCGAACCGTGTTATAAGCAACCAGGTCAGCTGAAGAAAATGATGCATGTACCTGAAAAAATGTGGGTGGGGGTGGGGGGAAGGTAATAATGCGGGCACAAAATACGTGCGTCGTTGGCACAGTTATCATCTTATATCGATGCATATTAAATGAGAAATACACATGTAGTGAAAACAGAGAAGGCATATATAATATTTTACTTTATTCAGAGAACTACGCATTGGTACATATACGTGTATACTGTTTATATATACATGTCTAATGTATAACAATAAATAAAGTATCAACACCGTGTACTCACCCGCGAATCACGTCACATACATTGAATCCAGAATACAAGTAATTCCATCGAAAATATGCACACACAGAGATTTAAAATATTCAATAATTTTGTTACAGGTCATATAGGTCTGTATTCAGTGGAAAAAAATAACACAATCACGTAACGAATGCTGAAGTACATTTACTTTTCAGTACATCCCAAGTCGGTAAAAGTTTGCGTCTTAAGCGCTGTCGGTGGAGTTCGTAAGCATAAACTTTTTTCCTGTAAAAAGGAAACTTCACAGCACAGTAAAAGTGTTCCAGTCACGTTAGAAACTGAAACAATCCATCAGATTTCATTGCTTTTATTTAAGTTCGGTACTGACTTCCTTTGAAGAAAGGTTCTTTGTTTTTATTGAAGAATGTAGTCAGCTTTCTTTGATGAAGGGTACATGCATTATTGAAGTCGCCGCTAAAGGACAGCTTTGGAGAACCAAATAAATGCCCATTTCTTATTGAGGTGGCAACATCTAAAAATTGTATTGCATGATTGACACTGATTTTTACCCATTTGCTTAGTACATTTTCATTACAATCGGTGCTTCAAAGGTAATGTTTTCTTTGAAATTTCAGCTATTATTTTATCTGGGTACATTTGTTTTAAATGAATTGGCCGTGTATGGTCAATTGTAGTTACTGTTCCTCCCTGCCTGTTGAATACTAAAGTGAGAGCTTGCTTTTTTTTTTTAAACATTTGTGGTAGTGGAGTGATGCTGCCTTCCATGCATGCATCAAAAATTTAAAGAAAGGGTAAATCGACGCAGGTGTTCTGGTCTGATGACAGGGATTACTACAGAAAATGTGAATGTTGTTGTTGTTGTTATAGGGTTTAACGCCATTTTTCAGCACAAGATAGGCTATACATGGCGGCCAGTATTAATGGTGGAGGAAGAACCCTGGAAAATCCCGGGAAGAACCACCGACCCATGAGAAGCTACTGGCGGGCTTTCTCACATACCCACGTTAGCCGAGCCTGGACTCGAACTCACGCAGACAGAGG